>WEIS01090982.1:950-11450 GCA_013389965.1 Todus mexicanus
AAAAAAACTTCCAAACATACAACCATTATCTGACCTCACTGCTCCTTACAGTAGGGAAACATCTGAAGCATTCTTTGGTTGCTGAATAATTCCTCCTTTAAACCAGCAAAGGAACTAGGCAGGATTTGCCCAGCCCGGTGAGATTTAGCACAGCCTGAGTGGCAGGATGGCAAACACAAGACAGGCAATGGGAGTTTACCAAAATGAACTTAAGGTTGAACCAAGCCCTGCCCAGAGCAGCTGGTGCTTGTACATGAGCAGCAGGGACATCTAGAGTTGTGACTTCATAGTAACACCCTTTTTGTCCCCTAAAAAAAAAATATTTCAGAGAACAAACCTACCCCTGCCTCATATCAGAGTGGGAGAGGGTTTTGCCCTGGGCTGCTAGTTTGGTATCCACCTCTTGAGCTTTTGTTGCTGGCTGCTGTCAGAAGTGAGCAATGACTGCTCCGACCTTGTCTGGCAGCTTCTATAAACCAAGTAGAATCATGCAGAAATACGGAGAAAAATACAGAGAAAACTAAAGAAAGTGGCCTTTAAATGAGTCTTCCACACTTACACCTGTCAGACAAACCTGTGTGATGAGTTGGCCAAGCCCTCTGCTGACTTGTCTTCTCCTTATTGATGAAGCTCTGCTCAGGAGAGGTCAGCTCCTGCTCTACGATGCCGGTCACTGGCAGCATCACCGTGCTCTCTGATGCACGTTGGTTACTCTCAGTCTCTAAAGCGCGGGCATCAGGTAGATTTCATACATTCTCTAAGCAGAAATGGCATTCTCAGTGGGAATCCGGCTGCCCTCTGGGACCTTCAACCAGCCAGAGATGTTCATTTTCAAGGTATGCACACCTTGAGCAGCCAAAGCTCAAACTCTACAGGCCAGGCACGAGCTCCTGGTTCCACATTGCACAGACAGAGCAGGAGGGAGCTCAGCAATCTGACTGGGAAGCGTGAACAGGCGTTTTCTGTGATTTTGACCACAACCAATGAAACCAGCTCCGAGGTTCATTCTTGGCTCCGTCGCTGCTCCCCGGCTCCTGGGCCGCTGACAACCATCAAACCAACTCTCCTTGGCGTTTTCACAACTGGGCTATGTTCTTGCTCTCAGCATGGACTTTCATTTCTGCCCGCTGGTTATCTGTTGTTCTTCAAACCCGCAGCTGGGGGAAGTGCCTGTGGAGACGGTGTTTTTCTTTCTAAATCAGCAAGATTTTATTATTTATTTATTATTCTTCACAGTTTGCAAGTTGTTTGTAGCCAAAACTCACACATCCCTGTTCGATTTGTTTTCCATCTACCTTATTCTTACTCATAAGCTTAAAAAAACCCACCCCTTCAGATAATAAAACCACCGTATTCTGCTCCAGTTCATTATTTGGGCTGAAACACCTTCCCTGATGTTTGTTTGCCCATGGGAAAAGCGGGTAAGTCAAAACCTCTGTGATCTTTCCGAGCAGGGAGGGAGAAGTGGAAAGAAGAAGAAATATGGAACCGCTTTTCAGCTGGTACAGATCAGCACAGCTCCCTTGTTTTGAGTAGAGCTTTTGCCAGCTTCAGCTCCAGGTTTGAGTTGTCTCAAGCGGCTTATGATGAGCCGTTTAGGGAGTTATCTCACAGTAACCTAACTGGTGATAGCACCTCAGTTGGTGTGTAAAAACGAGCACTCCTTGAAAAGAAAAAAAAACAGGGAAAAAAAAGAGAAGCAGCATTATCTCTGTATTTGCATATTATTCTAACATTCCTCAAATGCACAAAACTTCCTAAGCGGCCCTAACATGCACAACAAAACACAACTGAGTAAAGAAACAAAAACATGTTGTCACTCCAGAGCAAGTAGCTCTTGGTGTCCAGAGAACCATGTTCAAGTACTTTAGTCAACACACAGATCTTGAATAATACAAACGATGGATGATCCACTCATTAATTTTGCTTCCTCTCCGTTCATGAATTGTCCAGGAAAAAAAACAAGTTCTTTTACAGCGATCTCTTACCTCTGAAGAAGTTCGTGGGTCATCCAGCCTTTTTCCAGGCAAGGGAAAAAACTTGGATGAGTAAGGAATGAGATCCTGAACGGGCCCGTGATGGAAAGTTGGGAGGGAAGCAGAGAGGAGGACACTGCAAGGTGGGGAAAACAAGGAGATCCTCACATATATACTAGTTTTTAAAAAATATTTATTTATGGTGTGTAGCATAACTGACCAGACAGATTCAGTGGAATTAAGAACAAAAAAACAACCCCTGGTAATTATACTGAACAATACAAACTGACAACATGGGTTCTGTGGAGTAGAGAAGATCCATAAATCAAATCCAGAGGGAACTGGTCAATCTGTGGCGTAAACAAGTGCGGAGGCAGCACAGTGAACATGGACAGGAATACAGGATCACAGTTCAGAGAAATTAAACGGAACCGGAGAGTTTCTGCTGAGTCTAACGGACCGAGATTTCATTTTCGGTCTATAATTCTGTCAAAGATTTTGGCATAGACAAAGTGCACAGCTGGACGTATGGTATCAAAATCATTAAACTAGCACCCATTTGGTGAAACAGTAAAAACAATGTATTAAGAGTCTATTAACTGTGGTTATGAACATCACCTACGATTGTTCTGCACTGACATCTTGAGATTCTCTTCATAATAAGGTTAAAAAAAGTTACGGGCATTGAATAGACCGAAGGCCTTGAAGCACCGTGGCATTAATTTCTTCAGCACAAACTGGTCTGATGGTAACAAAGGACGTGTGCCCAGTCCCACCAAGACAGTCTGTTCCCACATCTCTGTGTGCTGTGGATGTTTATCCCCAGTACTTCGTGGGTTATGTTCAGAACTTTTAGGTTTCTTCACTTGGTTGGCCGTGACAACACACCCCCGGAAGAGCCTCCCACAGCCTGTCTGCCTTCCACACCCCTAACTCCAAGCTGATGTAGTTATTTCATTGTTTACTGTGCTTAAACTCCATCTTCTCCTTCAGGACGCTATTTTCTTCCATATTCTTCTGTACTGACCCAAAATTTGCCTCTGCATTTTATATTAATGTATTTGTCTGCCTCTTACTCCTCCTTTAAGACCCTAGTTTCACATGGATTTAGAACAACGGGGCTCATAATTAGGTTGGATAACTCTGATCCAATTTTTTTTCCTAGGCATAACTCCAGTAGAGTTAATTGGCTTCAGTGGGAGACTCGTCCGAATAGGAAGGGCAAGATTTGGCCTCAACGAGACTATAAATTCCAGTTTAAAAGTCAGTAGTTGTTCAGAGGCTCACTCCTGTGACAACATCACTCTTTGTGCTTCCTTTCCCCAAATTCCTTTCCTAGTCGTAGCAGGAAAGCTTTCTGGCACCAGAACTCGATGATAATACCCTGGACAAACTCCCAACCCGCCTGTTACATCTCATAGAAAGCATCGTTGTCTCCACCGCTCTCAACGGGAGCGTAAAGCCTCCAAGACATTGAATTTCTACACTTTGTTAGCAAAGGCCAGCTCCTTTCATGTAGGCAATGAACAGGCCCCGATAAGCAACGGTGACCCTGCCAAACTCACCAGTTTGCTTTAGATGATGTCAGAAGTAGTTACGCTTCCAATAAACCCACAGCACAGTATTTAAGGTATTCTCCACAGCTACGTAAGGGAGCACACTGCTCTACAACAACCGTCGAGCGAATTCTGCCTGCTCGGCCCCAGCAGCGTGGTTGAACTTCAGCTGCGGGTTCAGGTGCCCTGTCCCACCACGGCACGTTTGCCACCCTCCTCAGAAGCTGTAGGCTGCACTCCTTTCTCAGTCTAACTCTCTTTGTTGTGGAACGTAAACATTTGGGTTATTACACAGTTCAAAACCTAAGTAAAAAAATTAAACCCAGCCTAGTTCAACAGATCACGTAAAGATATTTTCAGTCCACCAGCCTCTGTAACAAAGTGCTCCTACAGTTCCTTGTCTCTTTCTTCGTATCTGAGATGCCAAACATTTCCCGTTCTTTTCAATGCTCCAGCCACAGAATTATATCCCCTTTGCCACGGAAATCCTGAGAAAACAAGTCTCGCATAGCTTCCCGTAGGTCACCAAGTTCCTGCCCGAGCAGCCTTCAGGGGAAAAGAGCCTTTTCGAACAAAAAGCTCCACACTGAGGCTGTTCTCGCTGCAGTCCTCCTGGTCTCTATCAAGCTACCGGATTTAGTTCACCAGATGATCTCAGCTACTGTAGGACCACATGGAGAGCCTCTCACCTCTCAAACTTACGACACAAATCATTTATGACCCTGTGAGCTAATGCGTCTGGAAACGAGACTGGTACCACCCTGTTAAACAGGCCCCAGCTCTGCTTGGAAAGTTCTGGGACTACAAGCACCATTGCTGCACTCTGCACCAAAACAAAAGGGCAAACTGAGGATAGAGGCACTTTTGGTAAGAGGAGCTGATAAAGCAGCCACTGCTCCTCCACTTCTCACAGTGTAAACAACAATACGTGGCCTAAGTCTCATACTCGCATCCCAGCTTGGCTCTAGCCAATGGGATTCCCAACTTTCAAAAGAGCAAAGATGGAAACGCAGCCCCTGGTACCAGATGAGCACAGCAGTGATGATGTGACTTTCTTTGCTAGTCCTGTGCTCCCCCAACGCCCAGACACACACAGCGAACACACACTGGAACCACAGAAGAGAATCTAGGGGACACGCTCCTGAGGAGGCAGTCATCCAACACCGCTGAGCAAGACAAGCTCACAAGAAGGGAATGGATAAGACTTATTTTTAATCCTCCGGGCTATAGTGTCAGGATCAGGGGGTGTTCAGCAGTTCTGAAGACAAATAAGTGCAAAAGAACCTGTAAGACAACACGATTTTCATTCCCTGTCTTCCCTCCTCACTTCCCTATCCACCTTCTGTTCCAACACTAGGCCAAAATGACTGAGATTCAAGAGATCTGTGAAACCTCAATGGAGAATCAGGGTTGAATTTTGCTATTTTAACAGCGACTTCCTCGACAGGTAAATCTTAGAACACAATATTTGAGCTATCACACAGCATATTTTGGACAAAGACTGTATTTCAGCAGTGGAGCTGGCTCTTCACAGGCAAGTACTTTGACTTCCTCCATGTGTGTTTCCCCTGGCCTCCAGGAATTTAAATGTAACTCAAAAAATAGTCCTTTTGATGAGGGTTTAAACTGAAAAGTAAAGACTAAAAAGCTAGTCATGGTACACCACTGTCAGATTTTTCCCACATTGAGTAATTTTGATTCCTAATGGAGTTCACGCTGCCTACCTACCAACCACAAACCAGCTGTGAATTTACCTGCTCGGTGAAATCTATCTTACACCAGATTGAAAAACGACGTTAGAATCAATGGGTCAGTAAATGGCCTGACACTCTCGAGCTTTGACCTCGTTGAACACTGTCAGTCAGTGCGTCCAAAAGTCTTTCCAGCAACGATTCGGAAAGTGAGTCATTAACACATTTTGTCATGTTATGCATTTTTTCCCTCCCCTCTAAACTGGGCTTTTGTCCAGGTCCAGTAGCCCACAATAAATCAATCACAGTCTCTCATAAGCCTTTGGACTTAAATTCTATCCTGTAGGTTGGGTTAAAACCAGAGCAGAAATCTCTGCAGGAGGTGAGGCAGCAGCAGGTTAGTGGTGACTGCTGCTTAGGAGATGTTTGCTTGACCCACAGCCGTTCTTGTTGCCATTCTTTGTGGACTCCTCTTCATTATCTGTAAGAGAATCTTCTTCCTCTTCATCGCTCCGGTCATCTTTTAGGTCCTAGGAAGAAGAAAGCACCGTGAGCATATTCCATACTTGTAGTATTTACTGCCAGGTAAGTTACTGGATTTTGAGTGCAGAGCTTTCAGAAAAGGCCTTTGGGTGCCAGACAAGCAAGTCTTTTATTTTCAAAGTGAACTGGGTATCTAGATCTTTGCAAGGACTTTGGAAAAATAACCAATTCCATTAGTGCCAGGGTGTCTAGATTGCTAATGTGAGCTCCCCAAATTTAACAGGCAGGTAGTTGGTGGTGTCAATGTTCAAGTATTGAGGACTCGTCTTTTTGTAACGCAAGGGTTTGTGGCCAGCAGGATTATCTGCTGGGGAGACCCGAGGTTTCTCCTCATACCAGGGTACGTGGCCTCCAGAGCTGCGTGCTGGAGCTGGCAGGAGTGTCAGCCCTCGTGCAGACAATCTGTTGCCTGTACAGCCGTGCCGGGGACTGCTCCATCACGCATCAATCTGTTCTCCTTGTCACCTGTCTGGACCTTGACTAAGCAGGCAGGGGCTGCACGTTCTTCCTGTCCCTGGCACGATGCGCCAAGGTCAGAGATGAGACACAGAAAGGAGAAAGCAGGGCTGTTCCTGCCTGTCCTCTATCTGCTCTCGGAATGAACTAGCAATTTCAGTTCCCTAGCCTGCTGCTCTGAGGTCTGTCTTAAGCACCAAATTCATGCAGAGAAAATAAACGACAGCTCAGTAATAATTCACCCGATTGCAATGCCATATCCCTTTCTATATTACACTTCTAGTAAAATGTATAGCCCTAGAAAGAAAATTAAAGCCTAACCTCTGCCTCATCAGAAACCATAAACTTCCTGGAGATTTTCTTTTGCTTTTCCCCCTAACGACATACAAAGGGCATCAAAACAAACAAATCTTACTGTAAATACTGTAAAATAAACTTGGCATGCCATCAGTTAGAGAAAAGGAAAGACTTTCCCACACAAACAATTTATGAGGTTCTGCCTCTTTCAGATCACCTCGCTCCCTCCTGGTGGTTTTGTGATTTGTATTTGCAGTAAAAGACAAATGCCGAGGGCGTGGGGGGAGGCTTCTTGCTTTTTTACCTCCAGAAATGCTCCAGAAAAAAAGAAAGATGTAAACTAAACCCAAGTACAGCGTCCGATGCAGAATCTGCCGGACTCACTGGAAGTACCCTCATCTCCCCGAGCAGCCTCTGGGCTGGTGGGAGGAGGGATTTTGTGTTCATTCTGAATTGACACGAGTCAGTAAAGTTTGTGTGTATTTCATTTGGGATACCTCACTGTGGCCCACAGATGTTGCTAGTCCTCAAGCATATGCTTAATAATCGCTGGCAATCTGCTTTGCTTCGAACGATGGCTGATACGTGACATTGGTTCCTGTCTCCTGTAGGAATGAGTTGGCATTTCCAGCATGGAACTGGAAACTCCAATAGGATTCGCTTCCCAGTTTTAATGCTGTCAAGCTGGATGCTCTGATTAAAGGCGCTATATGTAGCAATTAAAAAAGATGTCAATGGTTTTTCCAGCACACTGGAAATCCCTGCATTCGAGATAATGTCTTACATATTTCGAAGCAGCGGGAATTAAATGTCTTCGGATTCCGAAGCAGCCATCGCAATTTGCTTCATTGTGGGAAAGAGCACTACTTCTGAAATCCTGATACTAATCAAGACAAAATGCTGCTGAATCAAATCTAAATTTTTATTACATTTTCAATCCTGAACCTGCTTCCTGAACAAGCGCCTCTACAAATTCTTGCTTTAGAAGAGCCTGGCCAGTTTTGTCCATCCTAAGTGACAGAACAGAACTTTAGATCGCAATAGCTCTACCTGTAACCAGAAAACCAAACTGCTTAACAGACTGTTATAAATGTATTGAGGTCACAGTATCGCAGTACACTGTGACACTGATTGAGATATCGCAAGCAAAGTTTGCGCCTCTTAACTTGGACCTTGTAAGAATAACAAGAACTGTAACATTTCTAGGATTTTTTTTCCCTGCTTTAATACCAAGATGTTTTTTCTGAGCCCCTCACATCATATATTACAGTCATGTTTTCCAACTCAAAGACCCCGCTCGTACTGTCCCTGAGCAACAACAGATGAATGTACTACCAGAAACACACGAGCTGGCGAACGGTAAATACCACAGCTGAGGCCATCATTAATACTCCGAGCTTTGGTTTAATGGCATCAACTCCATTTATTACCCTTCAGATGGTTTAGGGTAACAGACAAAATGGATGTGTATATTTTATGTTCTGGATGACTAACCAATTTAATCTTTCTAAATGGATGAATGGTTTCAAGGTTTATGAGAAGCAACACTAATGCTATAAAGTCTGCAAGCGAGCCATTTGTAGTGAAGCCAAAGCCGCAAACTTCTATAATCTTTTTTCCTTTTGTTTAACCCTTCCACCTGCTGCTCAGTCTGCCTCTTTTAGTTAAATGAACCGTATTTGTTAAGGTAGTTTTGGCTTCTTGCATTTCGCTGCTGTTAGAACATGCATCATTCGAGTCATTAGCACCACGTCTTATTACAGGAACAACAGAGCGCCTTCCAAAAGACTTCACCAAGGAAAAAGACTTCTTGAAATTAAGAGATGAGCAAACTTCAGAGGCCACTTCCCAGCCTCTTGTAAGCGGAAAACCAGTGGTCAATTCTCCATCTAAACTAACAGAGAATTGCCTCCCAGTTGTGCAAGCTCGTCTCAATAAAGCACTCATCTGAAGGGATCAACACTCACTCAAGGTTTCTCAGCAGCATGAGGAGATTCCAAATTTGCCCCTGCCTGCACAAGACTAAAATCTTTAAGGTTAAGCATAATTTACATCCAGACAGTTAACTGGATTACTTCTACCAGGTGCAGATATAGACCCAATTGACAGCTGATTCTGGAAGGTTCTTTATATTTTTTCTGATTTGGTAAAATTTAGATTTCTAGATTTTCAAATATTTATTCTTACTCTTCAGCTGAAATTTCCTGCCTCTGTAATCTCTCTCATATTATAATGCGAATGTCCTAAATCTTGTCCCTTAGTTCTACCTTAAGAATATTTTCCTTTAAGTATCTACAAACATATTGACTAGATCTTGATTTTTTTCAATGTAAAGACAATAAATTCCACAGCACCTGCACACATGGAAACAGCTTGCAGCACCAAGATGAAAGCTATTATCCAGGTCAGCAACCACTGACTCGAATAAGAGAGATAATAAACAAGAGAGATAATAAAAAGTCCATCCAAATAGATAGAAGGGGGTACTTTTCTAGCAAATAACACTATAAAGTTGATGAATCTCTGAGTTCAACATGTTTAATTCAACATCAATAATTCAACTCAGCTGACATATGACTTAATATGTCTTTACTTTCCTGTGGAGACTCAGCAATACACATTTGGATTCAAGCAAAACGTTCTGTATTTCCAGCCTGTAGAGATTTTATTGGAAAGTATATTTCCCTTTTTCAGCTTATACACACTATGAAAAGCAAATAACATTGATCTTCCATGGAAGACACGCTGCTGGATGCTTTCTGCAGTTTTTAAAAGAAGATACAGACTTTCTAGATTAATTGTATTGGACATCTCGTGGCCAAAACTCCTATTTAATCTCTCTCTCCTATGCAATACTCATTCCTCAAGCCTTCCACTGGGAGTTTGCAGAGGGAACTCAAAGATGACGGGTGAAAACCCAAAGTTACACTAAGTCCACAAATACTGAGAACAGTCTCATAAAAGTAGATGTTGCTATTAGAACACGTCCCTGATTTTGAGTGAAAGAATGCATTTAACTGAGGTTAAATTTATCCTCAGAGAAGCATCGCTTGAGCTGTCACTCAGTCGAACACACCTGTAACCGGAGCTATAATACCCCGACTGTTCAGAAGAAATCAATCATTGTTTACAGTTAATCAGGTACTCCGCGGTTTCAATAAAGTCCGCTGGCTAGCTTATTGAAATCCACCAGCTAAACCTCGCGCTCCAGTCTATGTGGCTTTACGATAATGTCAAAAGCCCAGGAGGTACCGAGTGAGTCATAATGTCCCACTGCTTTTTGAATTATTCCGATTTTAAATCCACAGTTGGCAAAGAAACAAAGAACAATATAATAGGCACTTGATGCTGTTCTCTGTAGTGAACTTTTTTTTACCCTAGGACAGACCTTGCGGTAAGCCCAGGAGTTCGGCGGAATGGACTTTTATCAGAACATGCACTTTTATTCCTTAGAAATGCTTTTTTGGCTACAAACCAGCCGATCAGACGCTCGCACTTTTCTCAGCAAGGTAGGATACTGCGCTCAAGATGAATGTTTTGAAACAACACAGCTGCTAAAGACTCTTCGTCCAGAAGCCTTGAGGCACGATTAAACCTGAAACCACAAAGTGTACAGCCACCTAACGACGGGCACTTGTAGCTCGTGTGTCACTAAGGTGCTCATTCCTCCCTTTTCACTGTCAGGAGGCCTTCTTTTGCTTTTGTGAGGTATCTAAAGGTTATCTCCGTACTTTAACTTTACCCGCCTAATTTTCAAGTCACATACCTAATAAGTAAAGTCTTTCCATTCGATATTTATATCACAATACCTAAAATGATTTCAATACAGTATTTCTGAACACCCTGATACCGAGGTTGGATATACAATACCTATATATATCTATAAGTAGTACCTAATGCACAGAGTTTCTTAAACAGCATTACAGAGGAAACACGGCTCCTTTCAACATTCCTCCCTTCTTCCCATGTAATAAAGATTAC
>WEIS01090982.1:11834-23097 GCA_013389965.1 Todus mexicanus
CAACGCAGGAGAGGCACAGGGAGCATCCACACACCCAAACTCTTGGACTGTGGCCAGAGGATGGAGGTTGAAGGTTGCTCTTTCACAGTCTTGCATGTGCACGGCAGGGCTGGGGAGAGGTACTTTGTCCTGATGCTCAAACCCCAGTGCACCTTCACAAGCCTATTCCAGCCAAATGCTCAGAAATTATTTTCTTCAGTTTCTCACTAGTTCATTCCCCCACAATGGTCCTTAATGTAATTCTAAATGTAACCTGATTTTTATATATATTCAAGGGAAAGTTGTGGAATTGCGGCATTGTAAGCAGAATTTATTAAAAAAGCCCACCAACAACATCAACAACAAAACAAAAAAGCCAAATAAATGCTAAGCCCCCAAATTCCAGCACAGAACACTGTTGCTGTTTCAAAACCTGAGAATTGTTAGGTTAATGACAGGACCAGATGATCTTAAAGGTCTTTTCCAATTTAGGAAATTCTGAGCTTCTGTGATATTTCAGCGTATAACATAACATACCTCCCTGGAAGTTATTGCTCAGCTGCTGACCCCTTTTCATAACCTGGAGCAAAAAGTAAAGATGTAAATAATAACCTGCCTTTTAACTGATAGCCTCAGGAAAATGGGCTGGTTGAGGCTAAAGAGGCCAGACAGAGCTCTTGGACTGGCATAGAACGTTTGCACAGCAGAGAAGAACAGGCGGCTTTTCCTCTTCCACTGCTGACAATACACATCACTGAGCTCAGCCCTGACTCCAAACCCCAGCACAAACAGGACTCCAGAGCTCCCCAGCCTGCACACAGCAGCTCTTCTCCTATCACTGTAAATACCAGGCAGCGAACCTCACACTCTCTTCTGCTCGCCTCTCACCCTTCCTCCCTCAGCTGAATTTGGCAGCAGAAAGCGAGCGATGGAGCCAGGCTTTGGGCTTAACTAGATTGCTGCAGCAGAATGGGAAATATGCAGATGAAAGAAAGTCATAACAGGAAGCAATTCCCCTTTACTAGGGCACGAGCCTTCCTGCTGCTGGCCTGCTCCCACCTCCAGGCTATTCAAAAAGCTCATGTCCCAAAGGCAATGATTTGAATCAACTGGGAAGGCTCCCAGATAGACTGGTTTTCATCTCCATGAGGGAAAGCTTCCATTTGTCCTATTTTGCTCCCCTAATCAACTATCCTCAGAAGAAAATCTGCTATCAATATTTACCTGTTGAGAACCAACAAATTCAGCTTCTCCACTACCCCTTTTCCTTTCAAGTGGGGAAATGGCAATCCCGACTAATCCAGTTCAATCTGTCTTGTGTTTGTGATAAACCTCCATTGGGAGAATTTAAACTCAAAGCAGGACTATCAGCACGTACCGGTCCTTCCCAGTCTCAAAAATAACCACAAAATCTCCAGTGAAAGCTTTTCCACAACTTCCCAGTCCCGCAGGGTCATGAAATTGTAACTAACTAGATGATCATTATCCTCTAAAATATATTACTGCTTTCAAAATGACTACTTGGAATTAAGGCACACGCACCTCTTTTATCGGCACCCTGACAGCCGTTGGCACGGTACAGGCTTAGCAAAGCACGTCAGTAAAAGCAAACAAAACTTAGGAAACTAACCCCTGTCCTCTGTTAAACTCCAGCAGAATGACATTCTTCTGAAATGAATGACTTCTCACTCAATGCGTTAACTCTCATTAAATTCCGTTTTCTCATTATAAATGTCCCAAAAATAGGGGGGTTTTTACTGCATCAGAAAGAAGGGAAAAAAATAAATCTGCTGAAACCCTGACATTTTAGGAGTCCAATAAACTGCTGTGCGTGCCAAAACTGAATATACATTTCATTTCGCGCTTCATTTTCACATCCCAGTAATTGCACAGCGCAGGGAAGCCCAGCACCGTTGTGCACGGTCGGAGTCATGCGAAGACCCTTTGCAGCTCAAGTTCAAAGTCAGAGTTTATTAGCAGGGAACGATCAGGCTCAGCTCACCTATGGTGTGGCCAGCGCACGGCTCAACCCATGAGCACTGGATCCAATTCTATTTGCCACGGAAGAGATGTAAAATCTAATCTCTTTGGAGGCCACTCAACTTCCATGTTACATAGAGCTTTCGTTTCCTGTAGTTTTAAAAATCAGATTTCTGTTTAGGATTAAATACCTCAAGCTATTGCACAGTTCAGTGACAAAGCCAGCGCTGCCTCGGCTGTCAGAGGAGCCAAGTGGTCGCAGTCACGGTGCTCCCAGTGTTTGGAGGCTGAGGAGTAACTCTCCTCTCCTAAAGGTAAACCACTGTGGATCCATGGTCTAATTCCAAAGGGTCTAGATTCTAAAGGCAACTGAGGAAAGCAAAGCAAGTGCCAAGGGCTTCAATTTGTCATTCAGAAGTCTGTATTTCCACAGGGAAGCGTTTAAGGACCTGCAAACCTAAAAAAAACGTGCTGTGGCCTGTGCTTCAAGAACAAGAGAATTCTCACCCAAGGCTGGCACTGCAATTCCATAATATATGTAAGATAATGCAAGGTAAGTGTAAGATTCAAATGAATTATTACAAATAAAAGTTTTGTTTGATGCAAACTGATGAAGTACAAGAAAGTAAGAGGAAAAATACTAAAAGAATCTGATGGAAGGACAATTCTGTGGGAGCAGAGGTGAGTCTGAACAGCCTCACACTAAACTCAGCTAAAGGCATCTGTCAGGAGCAGGTAGAATGGCCTTTTCCAACTGTGTAACTGCATTTAAAAACTTACACAAAGGGTTATAGCAAGTGTCTAAAGAGATAAATTCACCACAAGATAGGTAGATAAATAGACAGACAGATAGATAGGAACACCGGCCAGCACCTCTGCAGGTGTAAAGAACCATCATTCTGCTCTGTAAGTAGTGAGGACATGTTCTCTGTCTGCGTTCCAAAGGACTTTCAGGCCTTGCCTACACGTTAACATTAAACCACGTCAAGTATTCTAAGTCCACAGGCACACTTCCAGAGATACAGTTTTAGTAGAACATCTTCTGATACAGAAAAGGGAATACCAAATTTAAGAAGGTTTTATACGGCTAACCACTTCTCATGGCAAGGACTCTGCTGGCATCCCAGTATAGGTAAATAAGAACGAAAAATATAAAGTTAACTTGAACTGGCAGAGATTTCTCAGTACGAGAACAATCCTCAGACAAAACAAAATGTGAAGTAGAAAAATGATTGCTGGAAACAGCAGAAGTATCATAACAAGAATTTCACGTCTCTCATTTCAACCCCCAAATAATATTTTTTTATAATTTTCATCTAGCCTTACTCTGTCATTGGTCATTCTTTGAACGTTTCCCTTGGGAATTTGGGCTAAATAAGGAAGAAAAAAACCATGGACAAAGATACTCCCAGCCAAAGCCTGTAAAACCCCTGATCGCTACGTACAAAATACCAAAGGAATACTGAGGATACATAGGTAGCATCAGCTGATTTTTCTTAAGTGACAAGTCCAAAAGCCTGCTCTACAGCATTGCAGGGTCTTCTCTGCTTCAGGAAGAGTAAAGAATGATGGTGAAGCAACTAAAACTGCAGCTGAGGACTCTTAAAAACTAGTGACCATTAGTAAGGAGTTCACTGCCTTACTTGAAGACAGTCTGATGGTGGTCAAGTGACAAAACTTAAAAGAGAAAGAAAATCTATTCCTGGTTACACTAGAGTCTGCTAAAAACCTGTCATTACCTTCTGCCATCGATGGACTTTGCATCAGCCCTGAAGTATCTGAGTCATGTGGCCATCGTGCCCATTTCCTACAACTTCCACATATTTTTCAAGATTTCAAGCACCGTCGCCTCAAAGCCTTCACTCAGAGTGTAATGGTTTTAACATATATTTCACATCTTAATTTGCCACAGTAATGTGACTATAAGCTGCTGTCATTCGCTCCCTTCTTCTGACCTTGGAAATAAAACGTTGAATCTCCACGGGATTTTCCTGGCGAGATATTTTAAATCAGCGCATATGTACATACTTCTCGATATGTTTTTTCAATTTTCCTAAAATATTCTCATATGTGCAGACATGATGACTAGACATGTTTCAGTGCTGCTTGAAACTCGATACAAGTGGGTAATTTCACCATGTAATTGAACAATATTACAGAAACACACGGAGTTTCCTAGCAACAAAAGGCCTTGGACATCAAGATGGCAGCCAGCAGCGAACATTGCGATTGCCTGACCTAACTTGAAAAGAAATCACGCTGAAGAATGTCCTCTTGCCTCTCACAGCCCAACTGATCGGAGATACACGGCTGCAGGTCTGACCTTGAAGGGCTTTTCTTACATGCATACACCTTACTCAGATACACGGCCTCAAGATGTCATATGAGAAAGGACATTCTGGTTCTTTCTTGGGTATTTTTGTATTCTCCAGAAGGAAGAACAATCTTTGATTTGAAAACTGTAATACTCCTGGCCCCGTAAGTTCAACTCCCTAGAAAACAAAAAGCTCCCTAATGCAAAGTATTAAGAAGAATTCCCCCTTGCGAGAGGATTTCTGGAGGACTGGGGCAGGGGAAAGGTGGCACAAGTCCTGTGAGCCTGCAAACCGGTGCTGCTCTGCGCTGCCAGCTCTGGTGCCAGAGAGTCCCATGCCTGAGAAAATAGGACACGGAGGGACAGAGCAACATCATCTCCTCCCTTCTTTCCCTTTTCCGCATTTTTGTTCATCTCTAGTTGCAGTGTTTGGAAAGAAGGAGACCGCAAGATTTTTAGTCCAAGTTCTTTTTTGCTGAAGCACGTCAGGCGGCTGTGCAGTTATCCCAAAGGACCGATGATAATTAGCCCATTTATTAGTACAGAAGGGAGGTGATGTCCGAGATGGAGAGCTTCTGACCAGCCAGGCTCAAACAAAAGCCATCTCTTTCAAGCGGGAAGAGTAAAGCACAGAAGAAGCTGCCAGCTTGTGAGATTGTAGTGCTCAATGACATTTCTGTATTAATTCCTGCCTTTAACAAAGCCTCCTGGAGATAAGAATACTGACTCTAGACTCACAGTTCTAAGCAAGATGTGACACGGCTCTGTGTGACCCTTTGAATAACAGCAAAGGGGACTTGGTGGGTACGTGAGATCCTGGAGACTTAGGCCCTCCCGTTTACATTCCTCACCCAGTCCCGCCTTTCATATCTGAACCATTGCTGAGGTTTAGAGCTGGGCTGGCCACAACTCATTTCACCTGTCCTTCAACAAGGCCCATCTGCCATTCCCACATATTCAAGCCCATTGACTTTCAGGCAGTGCAATGACACGGTCAGGATACAAGAAAGATCTGGACATGCTGGAGCGTGTCCAAAGAAGGGCCACGAGGATGATCGGAGGGCTGCAGCACCTCTCCTATGAAGACAGACTGAGAGAGTTGGGGTTATTCAGACTGGAGAAGAAAAGGGTCCAAGGAGACCTTATTGTGGCCTTCCAGTATCTTAAGGGAGCTACAAGAAAGCCGGGGAGGGACTTTTCAGGGTAGTGGTAGGACTGTGGGGGGATGGAGCAAAACTATAAGTGGGTAGATTCAGATTGGATGTTAGGAAGAAATTCTTCACCAAGAGGGGGGTGAGACATTGGAAAAGGTTGCCCAGGGAGGTAGTAGAAGCCTCATACCTAGAAGTCTTGAAGGCCAGGCTGGATGGGGCTCTGAGCAACCTGATACAGTGTGAGGTGTCTCTGCCCATGGCAGGGGGGTTGGAGCGAGATGATCTTTGAGGTTCCTTCCAACCCTGACAATTCTGTGATTCTGTGATACAGTTTGGGGAGACACCTGCCCCCGGATAGACGCTAGAAGCTGTTAATTGCTGCGCTATACTGTTTTTTACCCCAACAACCCAGGGTGGCTCAAGGCACAGAGAGCACTAAAAAAAAATTCCTTACATCCTTGCTATGCTCAAAGCTCCCTTCGGTTAACCAACATCAGTCCCTATTCCCAGTTACATCATGACTTCATTTTTCCATCTGAGGTAGCTAACGGTTGCTTCAAGAAACCTGTCAAAAACTGCCTGTTTTCTGAATGAAAGCTTAAAAGCCTCGGGCAGAGAAACAAACCCCTTCTAACACAAGGATGGCGGTTTACTGGTATTACACTAAAATAGCAGCAGTTATTTGCACGGAGTACGCCTCTAACAAAAATGTTGGGATAAAAACGCTGCCTTGCAAAGACCATTCTTTTCAACGTCGCCTTTACATCTTTGGATGTGCTGGCCGCTTTCACAGCCAAGTTTGCCACCGCTATGGAAAACAGGCTGCACATGCAAGCCAGCTGAAGTCATGCAGGCTGGAAAGGGCTCAGGCTGCTGCTGCTACCACTGTAAAAATGGTATTTGGAAATTGGCTTCTCAGAGAGCTGTATAAGGAATCAAAAATCCATGGTAGAGAAGCAGGCTTGATGCTTTCCCTTTTTTTTTTTCAGCCATGACTAATACAAAAAAAGCTCTTATCTGAAAATAAAGCCTTTCTCCGCCTTACAAAGGCATATGTGCAAGCAGGGTAGGATGGCCTTATATAGCTGGCCTAGTAACGTCCTCTTTACCACTGTATCTGAAGCCCTCCTTGCACTGTACTCCCATAACCTCAACCAATGTGGATGGAGAACGACACCAAAGCCTTTCTGTTCCTCAGCTGCGAGGCAGTGGGATGGCCTTCTTGAGCTCATCAGAAGAGACATGAGAGAGCAGCACAGAGACAAGGCCAGACTCAAAAAAGAAAACGAGAAGGGAAACACTAGCACTCAATGAGCCAGGCCAGAAATAATTTTGTAATTAATCTAGCAGAGGTGACATGCAAGAAATACAAGCTTTCCAGTGTCTAAGGGCCCACAGAAGCATGTTTTAGAAGCAGAACAAGGCGAGACATTTCTTCTACAGATCTGACTCTTGTGCACAGTTGTTTGCTGTCTAACAAGGGTTGAGTTCGTAACTAAAGTTTTCTTCTGTGAGAGTGTCTTCACATCATATCCCTATGATATCAGCTGTCTATTTACTTACGTAAGATTTGAAGGAATCCAATAATTATAGGATGGTTTCTGTTATCAGTCAGACAGCAATTAAAAAAGGGTAAAAAGCAGTATTTCTATTTCCTTAAGAAGCTTCACAGCATTAACTACTTCAGATTAAAGGACAGAGTCAGCTCAATTCCTCATCCTGATCCTCCAAAGAAATACCATTTTTCAATAGCACAGTTGAAGTTTCACCTTAACTAGCAAAACATACCTGCAAATGCTTCGGGCAAATCCTAAGAGACATTCTCCAAAGTTCTTTTCTAAATGCTTTTCGCTAAATGTTTTATCTACACTGCACCGTGCTGCATGTTTCACGACAAGAGACCTTGTGAAAATGTTACTACTTCAGGCAATCGGACAAGACCTAAACAGCAGCAGAGTTTTCTTTGCAGCTTTTTGCCACGTGGGTTTTCTCTGTGAGGTATAAGCAATTGTGGCAGCACCAGACTTGCACCTTTTCTCCAGTTGAATACAACAGTATTTTTCATTTTATATTATAAGACTAGATCACCTTCATACGGTTTTCTTAATCTAAAACCAGTGTTCAAGTATAGCTGACCCCAGATTGAGGCAAACCCGAAGAACTTTTGACTACAAGTTTTCTACGTTATTTAAAAGATCTCATTACTCGCCTCTCCCCTCCCTTTTTGGTATGTTCCTACAAAATCTAGTGAGAAGATTGCTTTCACTCAGAACACAGGAATTTCCAAGGAGTGCTGCACCATCTTAAGGCTTCAGTTTTTGAGAGAGCTCCTTTCTCCTTTACTATCAAAGCAAAACATCATACACCGGCAAAAAAGGGTTCTAGATGAAGTTTTGGGATTCTGATCTATGACCTTAGGTGTGACAACGAGGGGCAGAAAGTACATTTCAACATCTCTATACTTTGTAAATCTCTATCAAAAACGTTGACATGAAAATTTAGGAAAATAACAAGAATTTCCGAGTAAATCTATTGGAGGTGTTGGCATCTATTCAGTACCTCAGCCACCTTTCTGCAGAGCAAAATCACTTACCTTTAAGAAAATGAACCTTTTCAAAATCTTGAGAACTAAGTAACCCCAATATAAATGCAAGCCTTGAAGGATCAATAGCTGCCCATTGAATAAAAAGTATGCTATGACGGGAGTTGTGGAGTAGTACGTCGGCTGATACAACGTGGCCCGAAGAATCCTAAAAAATAAAGGCCTCTGTTATGGTCTGAGATTTCTTCCTTATGCTATTTACAACTATTTCTAATTTCACATTCCAAACCGATTAATCATTTCCACAAACTATTAAAAAGCTCAGCAACGATGACAGATTAATTAACAAGCCCTGTCTTAATTAGATTATGCATCTCTGTTAAGATACAGACGTCAGAAGATGAGAAATTTGAGTCTTGCATGAAAGTATTCTAAAGAAGGTTAGAAAAAAATCCCATTTTAAAAAATGTTGAGCTCTGTGTGGTCTAGACACTATGTAACTTGGAGTTTTCCTGTGCCATTTTTTAAATGTAAATTCTTTCTAATCTGAAATCCACACTCCAGAGAAAATCCTACAGGCTTTGCAGCAGGGTTTTTTTGTTAATTAACATATGTTTTGTCCATCTTCAGACTTCACTACTTCTATATTATTTGGGGCTTTGAGTCCCATTAATCTCATCATGTTTCGCTTCCAAGCTCAAGAACTCAAGAACAAGAAACTCAGTGAAGCAAAATGATTGGAGATCACTTGTATAGCCAATAAAAAAAACAAAACCCCAAACCAATAAAGTAAAAGACACATCAGCATTTCTGAAGGAAAATACTACAGGAAATTAAAACCTGGTGTTAATCAGTGTTCAGAATTATTGATTTAACCAGCTTGAGTCTCTAAGGGTTTGTCCACATGCAGGGAGGGGCACGAAGGCAAACTAGAGCAAGTCAACGAAACCGTGAATGTGAAACACATTAAACACTTTTTAGAAGCTAAACATGTTAAGCATTAAGCACTAAGCACCCGAGTGGATACTCCAAAGCAGATTAAATCATAGCACTCCAAAGTCATGCGAGTATTTAGCAAGTTATGATTTATTTGCCTTGACTTCATACATTAATTGGTTCACCTGAACTTTTCTGAAGGCTCTTCATGTGAGTGAGGCGAGGCACTACCCAAGAGCTAGGTAGCAAAAAGGAGGCTCTAAAAAATTTAACTGCAACCATAAAGGAATTACTCTGTACTCTGTAGCTACAGCAGAAGGGGTGGAATGAAAGGGAAATGATTTCTCGTAGTTAAGCAGCTCAATCCCCTTGAAAATGCTCATAGCATTTAATAACAATTTATAAAAATAAGTGTAATAATGCATAGAAGCCTTTATACAGGTCAGCATAGTTTCAAGTGGCTCATTCGAAAGCTATTTTTATTTAAATTAAATGTTTAAAGCAAACAGGTTTTGTCAACTCTTCTCACTGGCCTTTAGTAGCCAACAACATATGAAAGCGCTGCTTGTAGTCTTGAAAGGACAACCCATTCCTTTCCTTCCCCTTTCCCACCACAACCAATAACCTCTCCATGGAAATGGGAAGGACATGAAAGCCTGTGACTACGTTAATTATTGCTTACCAGAAGGGGAACAGGATGATTCTTGTGATGAAGAATGCGATGGAGAAGATGACAAAGAGCATATTGCAGGTTTTCTCCCAGCGAGCGTAATTAAACATTTTGGCTGCCTGCATTGAATAGAAAACCATCAAACATATTACAAATATTCTCTGCAATAACTTCCTTTCCGCATTTTCATAAACAAAGACTCATCTTCCACCTAAGCAGGAAGAAAATTTCCTCCCTGTGACATGTGAAGCAATCATTTTTCTGATACCTAATAAAGCAGTATCAAAACAGACTCTCTGTTTATATTTCTCCTTTCATCTTTCAGGAAAGGACTCTGTATCAAAGGCCTAACAAGCAGCTCTTCAATCGGAATATAAAAGTGTCATGAAAACACAAAGCGCTCTTGAGAACAGAGGTAAACCCTCGTTCCCGTAGCAGGTTCAAAAGGGGCTGAATCAAAGAGAAGCTGCTGGCCACATCTGCACGCTCAGGAACGGCAGTGACCCCTTATACACAGGCATTCTGGTGCGCGCGTGTTACTGACCCTTCTCTGTGTCTAGTTCAGCTTCTGTTTTCTCCTTTGAGAGTTGGAGATCCTAGCCTTGGTCTCTGTCCTGCTAATAAAGATTATAATTGCTGTTTCTCTCCTAGCTGAACTCTACATCTCTCCACGCTTCATTGAGGAATCACCCTGGGCACTGCTGAATGAAATTTGCTGTTCTCTAGTCTGGACAAGGCTTCAGGTGCCAAGTCCAAGTTTTAAACAGCAGTTTGATGAACTTTTGAGTGGCAGGGCTGAATTAAGTTGATCCGGTACCCAGCTTCAGTTTCTATCTGAGTGCCATCCTACCAGTTGTCAGCTCAACTGTTTGCAAAGCCACGCGGTTAATCGGACCACAAAGCAGTTCAGGATTAAAAATAATGCAGAAAAAGCCCCCTGTATGTATGTGTTTAATCTGGACCAATCCCCACAATTATTTGTTCCAATACAACAGAGTATCAGGGGCAGAAACGAACAGTGACAGACAGCAGTCTACAAGCACTGCCACCAAAAGAGGTGATGGACCTACACTGTCAATCCTGGTGTTTAAATTCAGGGTAGCTCTATAGAAGGAAAACCAGTGTGTATTTGATTTCCGAGAACCCCACAATGGGTGTCTGTGACCACAGTGCTGTGTGTAGAACAGGACCCTTCTTAATCTTAAACATTTCTAAACATTGATGTTTCATTCAAGGAAGGGACGTCCCCTCCAGTCCAGAGGAAGAAGCTTTTCTTCTGCCACTAGATACCTGTGATACCTTGCTCAAGGACAGCTTGAGAATCACCAGCCAGAAGTGTATAACGTAGACGTACCCCTTGGGTGAACACAGGGTGAGAAGTAGCCAGAATTTTGGCTGTTAAGTTTGTTTGAGAATTGCTATCATGAGAAACTGCTCACAGGCTAGCTAACTTGGTCTCATTTTAACAGGGAGAATAAGCCAGCGAGACATCTGTATTTCCAGTCCCCACTCTGCACTGAAGAACTTCTCTTCTGCTCTTCTCTCATAATGGATTCTGTAACAGAGCCTCAGCTTAAATTATCCAGAAGCTCTTTTTTATCTTACAATTAATGAATCTGTGAAGCCATTTCTCTGTGAGGATAGGAAGGGATGATATGAAACTTATGGGGAAAAAAAAAAAAAAAAAA
>WEIS01090982.1:23779-35702 GCA_013389965.1 Todus mexicanus
GCGATTCTACGGTGCCTTGAAGCATCATCAGGCCTGCTGCAAGCTCAGAGCTTTAGCATTGAAACCCGTAAGGCAGATAGCATCTCCTGTGTGCCACTGGTAGCCTGGGCTGGGTGGAAAGAGCAGCGGGTTGGCTGGAGGGCTGAGCTGCAACACAGGCAGATCACAGAGATGTCGTGCTACAGTCAGCAAGAGGTACCACGGAAGGGCAAAAGGCTTTGGTGCCACACCTCTCTAGGTGGTGCCCGTTGGGAGGGAGAAGGGCTACTGTAGCTTACCCCTTTCAATGGGGAAATACCTGGAACACCCCCAGGCCAAGGGCCCGATGCCAAGAAGCTCACCTGGAATGGATAGCCAACCCACGTCTGCCATATGTCGTAAAACCAAGGCTTCTGGGGAAGACAGATGATTCAGAGACTGAGCAGCAGAGCAACAGGTAGCCTTAACTCAAAATCTTCAACATTTAACATTTCTCTAAGTGGAACAGACTAAGAAGCTACAGCCTTGATAACTGTTCTCCACCAATTTCTAAAGGGATCTTATATCTCAGATTTATTATATCGGTCCCAGCTTTTTGGCTTCTTTTCAGGACACCTGAAACGTTCCAGTTCACCATTTCATCATCCAAAGCAGTGGGTGTGTGTTTTATTACTGCAATTACTCAAGATACGTTGCCACAGTGATTAGATTTTGCTGTGTTTACCAGCCACACACGCCACTGGTTCCTGATGATAAACAGCGTTTGGGGAGAAGAGCCAGATGACCGTGGACACGCCGAGAGCTATACTGCTGCTCAGGAGAAGCATTAATGACACCCCAGGCAGTGCTCACAGAGTTACAAGCAGCACTCTCCCTGTTATTCCCAACTTCTGACTCAGCAGCAACACCTCAATAAATAGCCATGAAATACACCATTGTTGTGACCCCCAGAAGTGCTGCAAAAAAAAAAAAAAAAAAAGGTTTAGGGCCTCTTTTGAGAAAAACATGGTGCATTAGGCGCTAATAAGGCATCTCGTAAAACCATCTGTGTGACATCTTACACCTGCCGTAAAAATACTAATTACCCATAAATTATTTTATCATATCAAAAGGTAATTTAAAGATTAAAACCTCTGTGCAAACTGCAGCCTATTATCTAGGTGACACACATCAAACATCAGAACGCAAAGAGCCACTGAAACCAGTGAGTCTTCCAATGGGCTTCAAGAAGATCTAGAAATCAGTCCTTATTTTTTCAGAATGTTAGAATATCAAGCCTTCAAAAAAGTTAACTTACATCATACAGAAATATAAATCCAGCAATGGAGGATGTCAGATAGAATGAAAATCGCCAGCTGCAAAATTCAAAAGAAAACAGAATGAAGCATTATATTTTTTATAGTTATTGTCCCGAGCCAGAATTACTGCAAATCATTGTGCATCACAGACCATCTTCACACAAACGTGCCCCCACGCTCTACATTAAGGCTTGTCACGTATCAAGTGTATCTGAATTATTAAATTTAAATATTTAAGCTTTGACTAATAGTAAAAATGGTAAATTATTTTACACTGTTACAATACAGGTATCTTGATTGCAACTAAGCAGTGATTTTTCCAGCCAGGCATGAGCTGATCAAGAGAACGGTCACAGCAAATGTAATAAATTCCCTAATATATAAAATGTAATAAATTCCTGTTTGACAATATCAACCTTTCCTCCTGTATCAATCCCTCTAGAGCATTCACATCAGACTAAGAACATCTCACAGTTCTCTGCCTCCAGAAGGTTTTGCAACCATGTGATCTGCTCAATCGCTGTGCATGCTGTGAGCACCAACAGGGACTTGTTTTGGTTGCTGAGTTAATATCTTTGAAATCTCTCTTAATACTGATCACTAAAACCAGGGGAGCCCTATGGCACTTTAATGACAACTCCTGGATTAGTTTACACCTTACTCCAGACCTCTGAATTAACTATAAACCTCAATCTTTGCCTAGGTGTGCCAGTGTTTAGCTTGATCTAAGCCTTCTGTGGCTTAAACGGGGATCCATCAAAGCAGATACAACTTTTAGGTTTTCACCACCGACCTGTTACATCAGCAAAAGGAAAAAAGTTCTCGTGTATCTTCGCGAACTATGTTGTTGCTTATATATGTCAGAGCAGGATGCTGTGATTTGGAGCCAGCAATCACTGTGGTAATGACTCTGGAGCCTGCGTGGGAGGTATTGTTTCTGGAACTGGGTGCGGCTGGAGACTCAGCCTGAGCGTTCCCACTCCCACCTCTACAGGTGATGGAAAACTTCTTCCTTTCCCCTCTTCCCCTTGGCAAGAACAAGCCTGACCTTTCCCAGAGCAGCGCGCCAAGATCAGGAGGAAAACACTGCGGCACTTCACATGCTAAGAAAGGTCGTGATCACAGGGACGGGCATGTGGCCTCAAACCTGGTGAGAGCATTTTATAGAACAAGAGCTATCCCAGAGGAGAGCAAGAAAGAGCCTCCCAGAAAACCTAAATTTGCTAAAAAGGAAGAGAGTGAGCCTCGAGAAGAACACTGTACTGACAGAGTGAGAGCTGTAGAGAAATGAGCTTGTGGGGTTTTTTCAAACATTAGTGAAGCACCATAGGAGAGAAGACAACAAGAAGCTGTCTGCTAAGAGCAGCTCCTCCTTTCTGAGCCCTACATTATGTGGAGGCTGCCATCCCAGGTGAAAGAATGAGATGCTCAAAGACTGAGCCAGCTTTTTATAAGCAAAACAAACAAACAAAAGATAAGGACCTGGAATGGCAGAGGCTAGACAAGATAATATGTCTCATGCCTATGGAAGAAGTCAACAAAACAAGTGTAAAATTACCACTTGATACACTGACAATAAACAATCATTTTACTTTTCAACTTTAAAGCATCTTTCCTCGGGTGATTTCAAAATAAGACTTCAGACCACCCACTGCGCACACAGAAAAATTCAAAGGTACACGGTGGAAATTAGGTGAGCAAATGGAAGGAGACTGGAACCCACAAATAGCTGGCAGCTTGCTCGGAGTTAACCAAGAGATGCTTGGAAGAATAGCACGATGGCACAGGACAAACTGCACACAGGGCCTGATTCTGCCCTCATGCCTCCTGTTTCAAGCAAGGGCAGTGTGAGTAGTCCAGTGGCTATAGTGGGACTGAATTTGTATTGATTGCAGAGCATAAGTGGTTTTCTGAATCGGATCCAAAGCACAGAGCACCGAACCAGACTGTGTCATTAGTCCCCAGCCCTACAAATATATATTGAACACGCTTGGCAGCAAACGCTCGGTGCTTCAGATGAATTCATTACACACGCAAGACTGCCAGAGCACTACCTCATTTTGCATTTAGCCAAGCTTCCTTATGAATTTGGTGTGCGAAACCTAAGGTAAAACTCATCTAAATTCACCAAATTTTACCCAAGTGTCTTTTAAGCTCTGAACCTGGGAGGCCACCAGGGAGGGCACTGAACAACAGCCACGCAAAAGGATTTTCTGATTTAACTTCAGGAGTCGTTTCTCTTCAACTGAGTCTAACTTCACCTACTAAATTCTCTTTTGTTAAAGGTTGGTAAGTCTTTTAAGGCAGGAAAGGTTTCGTGCAAAGGGCTTTCCACACCCCAGCATTGCCTAACTGGGAGCACTAATAAATTAAGCATGGTTTAGATCTGGCTCATCAGATTTTCCTCATGATTCAGAAAAATGATCCTGGAGATTGCAGGCTTTCAGAAATTTCATAACGCTCATAAAACTGACTACTAGCATGGAATAACTCTGTTCCTCATTTGTTGCTTGGAGAATTATATCCAATTAAATTCACTGACAAAGAGCAGAGTAAGGTTCGCAAAATTGCACAGGAGAAACCTGTTTGCTTCATTCTCACTCACGTTGCCAAGCAAGTTTTAATTTCAGTCTTTGGCGGCGTATTACTAGAGACGCGCACCCATGGCAGGCCGGTCTTTTATCAATAGCAGGATATCTTACTGTCACTTGTAAAGCGAAGGTAACCGATCCACAAAGCAACGGCAGAAATAAACCATGGATGTCAGTTTGCCAAGAGAGTTTACTCAACTCAGGCTTCAGAGACACAACTCTATCATCCGGGTTTATGCCCAGCAGAGGACATCATCAAATCATCATCATATTGATTCGTAGTGAAAATAATTTTGATCTTCAACTTCGAGCTTTGTAGCTGTACTTTAAACCCTCATTCCTTAAACTAATTTACAGGTCAGACAGACCCAGCCTTCTAGAAATGAGTCCCCCCTAAAAGGCACCTGAGGACCTCAATCATTTTTATTTTTCAAAACAGTAAACCCCATAATCATCAAAAGCATTGTCTTTTCTTACAAAGCTTCCTGGAATTTCCGAAGCACTGTTGGGATCTCAAGGTTTCGCCGTCTCCTAAACCACTTTTCCACCAAACGGACAGTACAGTTGCACTTTTTGGCGAGGCCTTGAATATCCGACTGCAAAGAATAGAACAACGTTAGCAACAAGACACACTCCAACGCCATTTGCTTTTATTTCGTAGTTCACAGATCGGCTTCCTGCTCTTAGAAGGTGTTCATTTAAAAATATTACTAATATTAACTACGTCTGGGGTTTACTCTTCCGGTAAATCTTCTTGGTTTCATTTTTTTTACCTTTCTGGTTTAATTTTTCAGTGACACTTACAGAAACCCTGGATTTTTAAGACATTTATTTATAGAAATAAAACAAGTGTGACATGTACAGATCACAAACCGTGCTATTGTCTTTCTGGTGGCTTCTGATAGTCTCAAAGACGCAACTTTTAATGCTAAGCAACAGGTTGGGCTTGGAGGGGGAAGTGCCAAGTACCAACACACACAGACACGGCATCTAATACCTTACTTAACTATAATTATTAGATTATATTTAAACGAAGGGAAGACGTGGGCTTGGAATTAAGGTGATCTGAGCTCTGGTCTCAAATCCAACGTACTTCTGTGGCACAGGGCAAGGCAGTTAATCTCACTGAGCAAAACCCAGACTGCCTCCTTTCAACACCTAAAAACAGATTAGGACTTGAGCACTGCCTAGAAATGGATCTAGCCCAAAGGCAACAGTCAGGTGTGCTCTGAAGGTGAAGGCCCCTGCCGTGCAGCCCTGCTATCATGTGCTAAGCAGAAGGCAGCGTGACTCCGATATTTCAGGGTGCTCCACCCCCTCCTCCATCCCGAAAGTGAGGAAGGTGCGGGCTGACCTCCCCTGGTTCTGCTCCAGGAGTGGAGGCAGCGTTTGACTCGTCCCTGGGGAAGCTCTTTCCCCGCAAGGCTAGAATGCAAATAGTGGGTGGCAGCAGCTTGGCCTCCACCAAGGTAAGTCCAGCTCAATTAGTGCCCTACCCTCAAAAAAAGCTCTGGTATGTGAGCAAAGGCACCTCAGCTGCCAGGGAGGGCAGAAGTGCAAACAGCCTCTGTGTGCAGCCCATCCTGCTGGCTGGGGAGCTCTCTACTTGCCACACAGGAAAAATGACTTTGTTTTGAGGGACAATGGAGCCTAGACGCCCTCAATCGCTTTCTCAGGCATGCTGGTCCCCAAGCTGGACACCTAAAGGAGGCAGCCTGAATCCTTCTTGAGTACTGAGGAGTATCAAACATGCTGCGCTTCCTTTCAGAGGTTAACCATCAGACTGTACTCATGCAGAAGAAAGGTGTGAAACAGAAATGGGAATACTTGATAGAGAAGAGCTCATGTGTGAATATGAATACACCTATTCCTGAAGAGGTCAGGTGAAAGACACAGTAAGGGAAAAGCAGAGTTACGGACAGAAGTGAAGTTCCATGTATCAATGATTATCAATATCCCTCATGATCAGAAAGCATTTTTTTTTTCCAAAGCTGTGTGGGAACACTGTAATTGTTTGATAGCTGTACTTAGGTAAGTGAACTTTGAGGCTGCATTCACAGCAAAGTACCTTCTCGCCATCAACAATCAAGTCGCTTCATTTTTTGAGAGTGCAAACATTGGCTATGTTGGGTTTTTTCTTGTTCAATTTTAAAAACAAATGGGAAGGTAATAGAAAGTTTGCTTTTCTTTCTCACATAAGCCAGGATTAAGTATGCAGCAATATATCGGATCAAAAGGCTTCCACGTGAGTGTTCCAATATTATTGCTTGCAATAAATGATACCACTTTCCTGCAACAGATGTCAGCTGATGTTTTCTCCAGGCGCAATGAGTTAAAGATGGAACATGGATCTTCACTGGAAATATTATTAACAGTCTAACCTAGAACAGCTACGCCAGAAAATTAAACATCTTAAATGTATTTTCTCTTTTGGATGCCATAGACCCTTGTCAGTGGAACAGCAGCAACCACCCAAATAAATTAAGTCATCTGTCAATCAGCTGGAACACATGCCATGATGTCATTGCTGATAGCTGATTGAAACAGTAAGACTTGGGATTTTCCAAACCCAAAACGAGTTTAAAAGAATGAGAATCCTTACTTGGGATGGATGTTTTGAGCACTCGCGGAAATAACTCTCTAGAACAGGATTAGGCTGTGGCTTCACACGTCTTACATTCTTTATACCTAAGGCTCTCGCTAGAGGTATAGCAACGTATCTGCAAAGGCAAACCATGAAAAACTTTAGAAATACAACACAATTATACAAGACCTTAGCTATTCTCATGCTAGAATATGAAGTAAATAGATCTGAAGCAATTGAATCTGCCATAGGATATGACAGCACACTGTAAGAGGAAGGAATCTCCCTCCAGCTAAGCCCAAGAGAGAACCACGGCGTATTAGCAGTTATGCCAAAAAACAGACCCAAGGACTCCAGTTTGTGGCCATCAAGTGCTACAAAAGTACAGAAAAGATCCTCTTTGTTGTGTCCTTGTGTTTTTGAGAGGCATATTGACTTTAAGCAACAGTTACAGGAGAGTGAAACAAGAACAGATGCTCTCTCCATGTGAGCTGGAAGATTGCTGCTGGGATACTTTCTCCAAGTGGCAGATTGTCACTTAGCATATTGCTTCACCCGGCTACCCGGGACACTGGACTCAGCTTATGGCCTCTAGCCTGTGGCACACAGCACTTCCTGCAGAGACCAAAGGCTTCTCCTTCTCTTCCTTTTTCGAATATAAATCACTGCAGAGAAAGCCAAATGCTTCGCTCTTCTACTTGGGCTGGCTTTTCTGATACCAACAGCTGAGTCCTTACTACTCTTAGCAGCGGTCAGTTCTCCTCATTCACAGGCAGATTCAGCACAGGCCAGATGTGTGGGCTAATTATTCACACGAGTAATTTCCAATAGCAGTGCAGTGAGACACAGTTGGGCAAGCATTTGCTCAGGAGACACTGAATGGTTATAAACATATGATCCAAATTACTTTTGATCTTGAACATCAATGATCTTATCTGGCTCTGTCTAAAGTCTGTCCAACTTATGACATTCCAAATTTCCTCATTCTATCCTGAAATAATTACAAAAACCTACTAATCACAGGCTTTAGAGAGAGAGAGAAAAAAAGAGTCAGTCAAGCAAAAAAGGCACAAATAAATAAGTCAAAGCACTGCAAATCTTAATATATTTGTAGCTTTCTTCTGTGGAGCCAACTTCTGCCTGTCCCATAAGATTCCAGCTGCAGACGCAATCCATCTTTCAGTGCCAAAGTGAGGAAAAACCAGAATCAGCATTACTAGATCTGCATAAAATGTTCACATGAAACTTTGAGATCCCTTCAGCTTGCCTAGTTTTGCTACAGTTGGACACCTGGGATCTATCAGCCTCACACAAATGTTCTGGTGGAGGACCAAACGAAAGGCGAGGTTTGGTTTGGATGACAAATACTTCTACCCTTCCACCAAAGGAGAAAAGCAAAAGGAAATCCAAATGGGTTTGTATTAATTGTATCTCTAGTGAAAGGAAATCATTAGAATTACCCAAACGCTGTCCTAGAAAAGCTATATAGAGATATTTTCCTTCTAGATTGGATGACAGTCACATGTTCCTAATAGTCAAAGTATTTCCCAATTTTTCACCTGCCATATTATCTGCACTAGATCTTTCCAGCGAACCAACTAGTCCTCCTGTATGGAAACATAAGAGCATTGCTCAAAAGCGCAACGTTTAAAAAATGTTTAGCATTAATGAGGATTAACATTAACCAAAATAAAATAAAATGTTTATGTTTCTTACCTTTCACTGAGGAATCGGATAATCAGCAACACAAAAGCATATGGTATCGTGGCATATAACTGATGTGGCTTTGGAAAGACAAGCCCATCGCGGTCTACAAAATGTGCCCACGTGCAGTTGATAGGCATCCAGATATTCTCCCACCAGAACCAGCTGTTGAGCGTCTTTAATATGTGCGCCATGCTAAGCAAAGAAAGAGATAATTAGAAGTTATTCCTGATGTATTAAAAAGGAAAATGCATACAAGGAACCATATTGAACCTTGCTGTGTAGAACAGTGGTTTCCAGCTGGCAGGACATTTCCTGAAGATAAGGTACAAGCAGCAGATGAGGTGGGGGGTTTACAAGAACAAGGAGTTCTGGCCAGCATGGGTTGTACTGGTATCGCAGGTCCAACTGGGACACTCTACAGAGTGCAGAGATGCTCAGGTGTCCCCACATTAAACCAAGAGCAAACAGACCGAGTTGTGCCAGTGAAGGCAGCTTTCTCAGGAAAGAAAAAAATAGTAAAAATCAATTTCAGGACATTGAAAAGCTCTCGGTTTAGAGCGTGCAGGTGGGATTCTAATCCAGCGTAAGATAAAATAATAGAGCTAAATTTTGAGCTGGTATAAATCAAATCAAGGCCTTTGAAATCTGCAGGGAGGAGTTAATCTGCTGTCTCATTTCAGTCATCCACACTAGTACCTGGTCAAATCTTCAGGCGTAATCTTTTACAATCTATTATACCAATACACAAAAGATAGTGAAGAGAACTGATCTTCCCTGGGCTGCTTTGTCAAATTAAACATAAGTGGGTGGAAGAATGTCCAGGAGGTGACTCGCCTCCATAATAATTAAGACATTTTGCTGTTAAGTTATAGCTGCTTAATATGCTAAGGACAATATACACCTTGATCTTGATCTTTCCAACACCTATGCACAGGATATTACATAGAAGTTAAAGAGCACCACAAACTTTGGGGGAGATTTGCAGGAAGTACTGTAATTTAATTGGGATCAAATCCTAGACCAGAACAAAATGTCTACAATCAGTTCCTGAAGGGGAAAAAAAAAAAAATATTCACTTAAACCAAAACTTTTCGTTCTTGTAAACGTCTCATTTTTAACCTTTGCACTCTACATTATGTACTTAGAACTTTTTTATGCCTCATTCAGTTGTAAGGACTTCAGAGTATGAACATGATATATATCCTATGAAGATATTCCAAAACTGAATAAAAATAAAGTTCCTATAACGTTTTCCATAAGGCTGAAATGAGTGACATTTCTTTCATTTCTAGGAGTAATAAATTCAGATAACTTTTCCCATACCAACATTGCCTCTAAACCATTGAATAACTCATTTCGCTGAACCACAATTTCAATGAGGAAACAGCTGAGCTGGGAGAACTTCAACCAAGTCTCCTCCTCACATTAGATGTCCCAGCACAAGATCTCGCAGCGATACAAAGCATCAAGTGATAAGATCAAATACTGAGGACAGAGTTCAAGCCCTTACACATCCCTCTGTATTTGAACAGGGGCCACAGGATGGACTTCAGTGTTGCCTGCAGCCACGTGTGGCTTCCACCCATGCTGGATCAGGACACCGTGTTTCAGCTTCCCGGATTCAGATGTGGCTGGCTCTGAAGTCCACTTTAATCCACAGCTAAACGAACAATCGCTGTGAGCCACACCGGGCTGTTCCCACCACGCTGAAATTCAGGAAACAGTGACTCGTACCCATCGAACAGAGCTGCATTGACACCGTGAACCAATTCACCAGCTAAGCACAGTAGTCAGTATTGAAATATTAATAACCCAGCCATTTAATCTTTTTAAATGCCGAAAGGGGACAGTAAAAACTTCCCGAATGAATTGCGTGTGTATAAGTAAAAAATAATAAATAAATAAATAGAGGAGGGAGAAATCACAATTGTTCCTGCGCTGAGACTTTATACGCCAAGTTTCAGCCTAAAGCAATTTTTTACTGCTGCATTATAAGCTCCTGGAAGTAGGGATTTATAATGGGGCTGCTAACAGCCCCTTAACTACAGCGAGCAGGCGCCACGGTAATGAAGCAGAGCTTTGAAACAGGACATTTTAGGTCAGACAGAAAGGCTTGCAAACCGCCCTAGAAGACCAGGGGAGAGACTCATTACACAGTTCAGCTTCCTAATATATCTATATTTTTAAATGAGACTGTGCATTGCAAAGTATCGTTGACTGCAATAAAAATAGGTCGATTTATTGTGTCACCGTGGAAAAAGCGCTAACCGCTGGATTACGGCGACGATGGGTTGTGACTGAATATATACCTGAAAACACTTAAACCCTAGAAAAACCCAGCTAAGCATATTTTCACACTGGATTCTTGGGATCACATTTTTCCTTCCACAAAGAGATGTCTTACCCTACGACTACCTCTTTGGGCTTAAACTAGTTAATACGTCTCTATTAACACTTAACCTTAAAATTTAAGGGAATTCTGGGATTTAGGGTCTGATCCACAGATTTCAGCAGAAATCCTTCCTCAAACACTAGACAGGTTCATGGAAAAGCGAGTTCTCTGAAACTTTATGTTCTCTTGCCTGGCACAGAAGGGACTGGACCATCCCTCGATGAATATTGTCCAGGTAATTCTTAGAAAACTCTTGATGCGATTCCCCATCTATCTGCAGCCTATTCTTATGTTTCATTACTCTGAAATTGGATGCTCATCCTGCATCCAACCTATGGTTTCACTGCTGCAAACCAGGCCATTCCCTGGGCAATCTTGAAGATTTCCATCTCCATAATAGCTGCTGTTTAAGTAGTTGGGCTCATTTCCTGTCTCCTTTCAGCTTCAGCTGGCATCTTGAGGTTCCTGGAGCACCTGGAGAACGAGGAACTCCTTCCAAACACACCTGGGCAGCAGCGACCTGAGCATTTTACAGTTTCTCTTTCTGCCCTCTTTGCTCTGAAATGGCTGACAGCTGTAGCTGTGTAAGCAGCTTTATCTCTCCTTCAGTCATGGAGATGCTGAAACTTATAGGGACTCCATAAATGCTACTTTGCCACTTATACCATCATATACAAGCTAGGTTCTCTTCTCCTGTGCTACAAACAAACTGTGGCCCTGTCACGTTGCTGAGAAATATCCCATGGAACCCACACATAGTTTGTGTGTTTTCCTGCATGAAAAGGAAGCAGGTACCTGACAGACAACTCCATCTCAGGAAGCACCACTCAAGGCTCAATTAACTAGGAACAGCTCAGCAGTAGCTTTGTCATCTCCTCTTCCACAAATACACACCTGCTACTTCCTAGAAACTTTGATTAAAATTAGTATTGGAACTCAATTACGATTTTAAAGATGAACTCATCTATTACCCCATCCCCTCCACCAAAAAGGTTCTTTCGGTGCTCCCACAGCATCACCAACACAAACAATCCAGCTCTGTGGTTTACTCACCACATCTACAGCAACCACTGTCCCAAACGCCAACCCTCATTACCAGTTTTCTCTATATTATGACTTGACTCCTTCATTCTAAACTGTTTACTTTGAATCCTTTCGACCCCAAACAATGGCTGTGCAAATCATGAAAGAGGCAGCCAGTGGATGGAGAACAGGAGAGACAGAAAGCACACAGGTCATTTGTCTCTAGCAAGCTTTGTCCGTTAGAAAAACCATAGCTGCCATTTGCTAATCTCTCCTCCTTCTGATTAGCAGCTGCCTGGGACAGTGGTAGCAGCGACGTCTCCAAACCCTTAATCCCACATCTACGCCA
>WEIS01090983.1:920-12894 GCA_013389965.1 Todus mexicanus
CACCTTGGGCTGCACCAGCTTGATGTTGCTCCACCTTAGGATGCTCCACCTCAATGATGGTCCACGCTGGGATGCTCCACCTCAACGATTCTCCACCTTAGGATGCTCTACCTCAATGCTGCTCCGTCCCAGGATGCTCCACCTTGACACTTCTCCACTCTAGGCTGCTCCACCTCACCACTGCTCAAACTAAAGAGCAGATGAAGCCACCACTCCTCTCCTCCCTTGGGCCACAAACCCGCGCATCCAAGCGGCAAAACTCGGGGCGGGGGGGAGGTGACGAGAAGCAGGTGAAGCTCATCCCACCCTTGTCCCCGTGTCTCACCAACACCTTGGGCCACCTCCGCTCGCCCGTGGCCTGGAAAGGTGGGGGGAGGGGATAATTTTACCAGAGTCAACATCGGCCGAGGCCGGTTGGCGGCCCAAGGGTCGACATTCCTGGGCCGGGCGCGGAAACGCAATTACCGCGTCTTAACGGGGTCTAATTTAATCGCGGCAGCTGCGGCCGGGGCCGGGGCATTTGCATAACACTGGGGAATGCAATTAAAGAGCCGTCGGGGGGCTCGGGCCAAGGGGGGGGGGCCTTGGCGATGGAGGCACCCAACGGGGCCTTGGTGGGAGGCCCAAGGCTGGGCCGGGGGCTGCGCCCGGCGCTCGCTGACCCGTGGTTGTCAAGTTGAGCGATGGTGGCACCGGGGAGGGGACGGGAAGGTGGACAAAGGGTTGTTGTCCTCCTGGAGGGGGTGTCTGTCCCCACCACCCCGGTTGCTCCAGTTTGGGGGTGTCCCAAGACTCGTGGGCACCATCGTGGTGGCCCCACGGTTGGGGCCGGTTGGGTGCTACAAGGGGTTGCAACGCCCTGCTGGTTGGTGGTGCTGGAGAAGGGAGGTGTCAGGGGTTGGGGATGGGTTTGGGGGGGACCAGCCACACCTCCAGCCTTTGCTGGCCCCCCCCAAGACCCCCCCAGTATGGAGGTTGGTGTTGGGGGGTGGGGGGGCAGCACCCGGAGCCTTTTTCTGGGGCTGGAACCCCGCCGAGAGGGGGCTTTTCCTGCTGGGTGCTGGTCCAGGTTCATGAAGGGAGGGGGTCCTGGGTGGGCTGAGGATGCCCGAATCCATTTGTTGAGGAGCAGGATCCAACCCAGCACCTCCCAGTGCCCCCATCCTGCGCCAGGGAAGGTCCTGGGGGGGTCCCCATGCCGAGAACTCCTGGGGGGCATCGTCAAACTTGGGGTGCAGGTGAAAGACCCCAACCCCCGGGGCTGGGATGGGGGTGTTTGGGAGCAGCAGTTGGTGTGGGGTCCTCAGCTCCTGCTTTGCACCTCAGTGAAGGTTCCCAGCTTGGCCTCATTCAGCCGAGGGGATTCTGGAGGCTCCTCATGGTCTGGGGGTGCTGATCCAAACCAGCTCCACCTCTCCCCAGTAGCTCTTTGGGGGGATCTCCAGCCCCTTCGCCCTCCCAGGCTCCCTGGGAGCAGGATGATCCTTTCTCCAGACCCCTCCTCAGCGTGCTCAGCTCTAGCTCAGCACCTTTCCCCTCCCTTTCACCCCATCGTTTGGATAACCAGATGTTTTCTTCTCCAGCCAGGCCTGGACCACGACCTGGAGCCCAGGTCACCACGGCCCCCAAAGTCTTGGGGTGCCCCATATCACCCTTGGGGGCCCAGCCCAGCCCAGGGCAGGATGAGGCCCCGTCAGACGCTTGGGTGATGGTGCAGAGCCAGAAATGGAGCCGGCGGAGCCGGTTGCGCATCCCCGAGCGGGAGCTGACATCTGCTGGCAAGAAACCTCAGCAGCCGACAGCCCCGCAGGGTGCCCCCTGTCCCTCTTGGGGTGCCCCATGTGCCTCCTGGGGTGTCCCATGTCCCTCTCAGGGTGCCCCGTGTCCCTCTTAGGGTGCCCCACATCCCTCTTGGGGTGCCCCGTGTCCCTCTCGGGGTGCTCCTCAGCCCCAAATCCAGGTGTCACCACGAATTTAGGGGCTTGGTCACGCAGAGGTCCTAGAGCAGGAGGGGTTGTGCCAAGCCCTGGGGGTGCTGAGCAGATTTGGGGGGTCAGGACATGGGGTACGGCCCAGCCCTGGGGTCACAGGATGGATTTAGGGGGTCAGGATGCGGGGTACAGCCCAGCCTTGAGGGTGCTGAGCTGGTTTGGGGGTTCAGGACATGGGGTACAGCCCAGCCTTGAGGGTGCTGAGCTGGTTTGGGGTTCAGGACATGGGGTACAGCCCAGCCCTGAGGGTGCTGAGCAGATTTGGGGGGTCAGGACGTGGGGTACAGCCCAGCCCCAGGTGCCAGGACTTCGGGGGGGTGCATTCAGTGCACCCCACATCCCTGGGGGATCCCCAGAGCTTCCCCCCTGTGGCCACTTCTACCCCTGAACCCCTCCCAGGGTGGAGACCGAAGGACCTCGGGGGAGCATCTGGGGACCGGATTCATCCCTTTTAGGGGGACACCCCAAGTCCCCAGAGCTTCATCTGGGGGGATCCTCCTGCAGCCGGCCAAGCTCTGCACCAGGAGGAGGAGGAGGAGGAGGAAGCTGCCTTGGCACGGGCGATGCCGCTGCTGCCTGGACGGAGACCACGGGCCCCAGATGTTGAGCTGCGGGCACGGCTTTGCCACTTGGCAACCTCCCCGACCAGCTGCTGCCCCTCTCCTCTCCCGCGGCTCCGCAGCCGGGGCCGTCGTCCCCCCCTGGAGCGGCCCTGGACCGTCCCCCGAGACCGACGGTGCCACCTGGGCCAACTTGGCCCTGACCCAGGAGCGGAGATTTGCAGCCATTGGCTCAGCAAAAACATCTCCAGGGAGCTCGGGAACATCTCTGGGCATCTCGGGCACCTCTCTGGGCACCTCGGGCACCTCTCTGGGCATCTCGGGCACCTCTCTGGGCATCTTGGGCATCTCTCTGGGCATCTCGGGCACCTCTCTGGGCATCTTGGGCACCTCTCTGGGCATCTTGGGCATCTCTCTGGGCATCTCGGGCACCCCTCAGGGCATCTCGGGCACCTCTCTGGGCATCTTGGGCATCTCCGACACCTCTCTGGGTATCTCAGGCACCTCTCTGGGCATCTCGGGCATCTCTCTGGGCATCTCAGGCACCTCTCTGGGCACCTTGGGCATCTCTCTGGGCAACTCGGGCACCTCTCAGGGCATCTCAGGCATCTCTCCGGGCATTGGGATGCAGCCCAAGGGTGACTTTGGTGGAGGAGCCACCGAGAGGGACGTTCTCCATGGGTAGAGAGGAGCATCGCCAAGGACCCGCTGCTTTCCCGAGCCTTGCCCGTTGGATTTACCCAGGGCGAAGAAACCCGTTCATTAGCGGCCGAGCTAAAATTACTTGGGAAGGGGATTCCCTAAGGGGCCTAAGGGTCGCTCGGTCCGGTTGGCGGTAACAGCAGCAAACAGAGTTAAGCGGAATCATCGCGGCGACGCCTCCCTCGGGCAGCTGGGTGGGCTCCAGGGCCCCCGATTCCAAGCACATGTGGGTGCTGCTGACGGGAGCCGAGCAGGAGGTGACGTCCTGGGACATCGTGGTGGCCCCTGGTGCCATCTGCCCTCTCCTCGGGAGCGCGAAGGAGCCAAGGAACCTCGGCGAGCTGCGCCCCGGGACCGCCGCCATCCCCAGCTCCTGCCTCCAGCTGCTTCAGAGCTGGCCAAATAAAAACCACTCGGAAGCCTCAGCTGGAAGTTCTCCCATCTCCAGTACTCCCCCCCACACACACCCCAGTTTAGTTACTGGGAAGCCCTCGGTCTTTTGAGGTCACCAGCTCCCTGGTGGTACCACCCGGAGCATCCTCACCCGGGCGATTTTCCGCTCGGCCAAAGCCAGGTTCCCTTTCTGAAGGTCGTTTCTGGGGCTGTCGGGAGGGAGGCCCCAACCGCCTCGCGCTGGGCGCCCGCCGAGCTTTTCACGCCGGATTAACCCCGCCCGCCGCCAAAAAAAAAACCCGCCAGGGCTTCGTCAGCCCGAGTCTAATTTAAGCTCCGCTCCAACGCCGGCAAATCCGCCGCTGCCCGACACCCCGCGAAGCCACCTCGGGGAAGGATGGAGGGGCGAGGAGCTGTCAGGAGGAGCTTGGTGCCGTCTCCCCGGGGACATCTCGTTCCGCCGAGAGCCTCCCGTGCCTCGTCTCGCAGCGTTCTCCGCTCGTGGCAAAAAAAACCCAACAACCTCCTCCATCCAAAAACGTTCCCCCTTTTCCAGCCGCGATTCTCTCCCCGGAGGCGGCCGCGGCGCTTGGCGCTGGGGAACGTTCCTCCACCTCCCACCGCTCGCCAAGGGGCCCAGCTCAGCTCCGCGAGGTGGGTTTGGCCACCTCGATGAGCTCACGGTGATGCACCTCTCCAAAAAAGCCCACTCGGTGTCCTCCAAAAGCCGCCCAGAAGTGCCAGGAGGGAGGCGGTGGTGAGATGTGGCCCAGCTGCCTGTGGAAGGGAGGAGGAGGAGGCAGCTCCTCAGCCAGGAGATGCTCCAGGAGGTACCGACTCCATGCCCAGGAGGAATTTATGGGGGGGGAACCGTTGATTTAAGACCTTCCAGTTGAGCTGAGGAGAGGAGATGAGGTGGGCATGGCTGACCAGGGTTTGTCCATCCTCTGAGCGCAAGCAAAGCCGGGAGGTTCCACGTTGCTCCTCCAAACTGGAAACCAGTCAGCACTGGTGCTCCTGGTTGTACGTGGCTTTAGGGGGGGCTACCACAAAAAGCTGCACCCCAACAGGGCTCGGAACTTCTCGGGACTTCTTATCTCAGTCTCTTGGGAGCATCCCACGACTCGGAGAAGACACGAAGCTTCTGCCTCCCCCGTCCCCGGGACGATCACCTGCTTCCCACGGAGCTGCCAGAAACATCTTCAGCGTCATGGCAACCAAACCCTCCACCCCCCGACACGGGTTTTGGCAGAGTTGGGGGTGTCGGAGCTGCGAATCCAACACCCCAACCCCCGCAGGACCTTCTCAAGTGGGAGCGGGGCAAGAACAGCAGCTTCTGGGGACCTGCAGACCATGGCCAGGGTGGTCCAAAGCTGGGGAAAAGGAGGTCTTGGGTGGAAGGACCCCCAAAAAGGTGTCCACAGGTGGGGACAAGGGCACCTTAGGTGGAAGGACCCCCCCAAAGGTGTCCACAGGTTGGGACAAGGGCACCTTAGGTGGAAGAATCCCCCCAAAAGTGTCCACAGGTGACGACAAGGACACCTTGGGTGGAAGGACCCCCCCCCAAATGTGTCCACAGGTGGGGACAAGGACATTTTGGGTGGAAGGACCCACCTGAGGGTCTCCAAAGCTGGGGACAAGGACCCGCAGGGAGGGAGGATGCCCCCCAAGAGCTGGTGGTCACCCCTTCAGCCATGAGCAGAAGGAAAGCCGCTAGTCTCAAGGAGGACAGAAGATGCTGGATGTGGCAGGGGTGGCCACCATCCCTCGTGGCCGCAGGGTCCAGGCAACCAAGAGGACAAGTCAGGCGGCCATCAAGGGTTTGCTTTATTGGAAGCTTTGGTCTGGAGTGATGGGGGTACCAGAAGAGCCACGGGATGAGCTGGGGAGTCACCACCACCCGGCGTCAAGGAGCTGCGCGATGCTTGGGTAGATGCTCTGAAGGAGGAGCGGGGGGTCACATCCTGTTTCCCAGGGAAGGTGCTGACACCTGGGACCAGCCCTGGGAGGGAGCCCAAATCACCTCATGGAGGTGGGAGTTGACCCTGGGTCCTTCACCACCCCAAAACCTGCTCTGAGTTGGCCCTTCCAGCCCAATGGTGGGTTCAGGAGAAGTCGCTGTGACCCACAGGGACGGGGAGGTGCCTGGTGTGGGATCAGGGGAGGGTTGGTGGAGTAGTAGAGAGGTCTGGTGGGATGGTGAGGAGGTCTGGTGGGATGGTGAGGGGGTTGGTGGGATGGTGAGGGGGTCTGGTGGGATGGTGAGGAGGTTGGTGGGATGATGAGGGGGTTTGGTGGGGTGGGGGACAGGTTGGGCTGCTCGATGGTCAGGGTAGGAGCAGAGAAGGAGCCAGGCACGGTCCTGGGAAGCCTTGGGAGGTGGTGGGGGCTCCCAGGAGAACATTCCCCTACCCAAGTCCTCCAGCTCCCACAGGAAGGAAGGGACTTACTGTGCTGGCTGCTCGCTGGTCACCTGCAAGAGAGAAACCACCAGAGAGGTGAGACCTGACCCAGTCCCACCATCCCACCCTCACCGGGAGCACCCACCACACCATGTCCCCCAGCAGCATCCAGCTCGGTGGGGTGGGAAGGAGTTGGGGACACCTCTGGTGGCCGTCCCCCCTCACCCCCTGTCCCTTCCCCTGCTCACCCAATGATGTTGGTGCCCAGAGCCCTCAGCAGTTTGTCCAACACGTCCACCACAAGGGCCAGTGCTCCGTTGTTAGACCTCGGGGCAACCTCAGCACCTGTGAGAAGAAACGGGGCTACCCAAGGACACGGGGGATCTTTGACACCTCCGTGGTTGTCCACAGCACCCAGGGACAGCCCCAACCTCCAGAACCTCAAAGATCTGGTGCTCCCTGGAGGATTTGGGGTCTTTGAGGGGTTCCCAAACCTCTGCCTTGGAAGGAAGAGAGGGATGAAGGAGCATCCTCACCCCCCAGAGACAACCCAACCTCCAGAACCTCAAACATCTGGTGTTCCCTGGAGGCTTTGGGGTCTTTGGAGGGTTCCCAAATCTCTCTCTCACAGCCTGGCCACCAGACCCCCTTTGGGTGAGCAGGACTCACGTCCAGGACCCCTGCAACTCACCAGAGGTTGAGGACGATGTGTCTTCAACAGGAGCTGCAGGAGGAAGAGAGGTGACTTCACCCACCCCAAGGAGATGTCGGGACCCCCTCAGTGTGCACAGAACCCCCCAACTCCACACCCAGCTCCTTGAGCAGCCTTGACCCCTCAACCTGCACCCACTGGGGACCACCCCGGTGTCACCGCGGGGACCTGCCCGACTCACCGGCCAGGCTGCAGACGAGCCCGGTCAGCAGGAGGACAACCCAGAACTTCATCATCTCGGAGGGTTTGGAGCAACAGCCACGGTCAGGAACCACCCAGGGATGAGCAGGGGCTGGGCTCTGCTCCTTATGAAGGCAGCAGCACTGGGAGGGCTCGGGGTGCTCGGGATTTTCCAGGTGTGGGGAGATGCCCGTGCCCGGGCACCCGACCAGGGACAGGATTAGTTCAGATTAGTCGTCAACCCCTCCAGGCATCGTGGTTGGCACTGCTGCCAACCCCAGGAGCACCCAAAGCAGCCCAGAGAGCACCCAAACCAACCCTGAGAGCACCTAAACTCACCCCAGAGCACCCAAAGCAGCCCCAAGAGCACCCAAACCAACCCTGAGAATACCTAAACTAACCCCAGAGGACCCAAAGTGGTCCCAAGACCACTCAAACCAACCCCAAGAGCACCCAAACTAACCCTGAGAGCCCCTAAACTGACCCCACAGCACCCAAAGTAGTCCCAGGACTACTCAAACTAGACCCAAGAACACCCAAACCAGCCCTGAGAGCACCTAAACCAACTCTGAGAGCACCTAAACTAACCCTGAGAGCACCTTAGTTAATGCCAGAGCACCCAAACCAGCCCCAAGGGCACCCAAACCAGCCCTGAGAGCCCCTAAACTGACCCCAGAGCATCCAAAGCGGTCCCAGGACTACTCAAACTAGACCCAAGAACACCCAAACCAGCCCTGAGAGCACCTAAACTAACCCCACAGCACCCAAAGCAGTCCCAAGAACACCCAAAGCAGCCCCAGCCCCATTCCCAGCACCCCCAGTTCTCCCCGTGCCAAACAATTCCCAAGTCCTCAAAGCCCCACCAGCTCTTGTAGCTCCACCACTGCCCCGTGTCCCTCAGCACCACATCTCCACGGCTTGGAAACCCCTCCAGGGATCAGGGGGACTCCACCCCTGCCCTGGGCAACCTGGGCCAGACCTGGGCAAGCCTTGCGGGTGGGGTAGGAATTGTTCCTCAGCTCCAAGCTTTTTCCTACATCTTCAGGCCGGAGCTCTGAACCCAGCCAAGCGAGACCCTCCCGGCCGCGCCGATATCCCGGCAGGTCACGCTCAGCTGCTCCATCCACCGCGGGCTGATGCTGACGCGGGGCTGTCAAACCCCCGTGACACGGTTCCTTCCCTCCCTCCCCACCTCACGTAGGCTCCAGACGGGGTTTGTTTTGCTAAAGCAGCTCCGAGGAGATGGTTCATCCAGGGGTTGGGGTTTTGGGGGTTTTTTTTGCGGAGAATTGGAGAATCTCAGGCTGCTTTGGGGGTGGGGAAGGACCTTTAAAGGTCGTTTAGTCCCAACTCTTCTGCCGCAAGCCCGGATGAGGGTGATGGGCTCCTGCTGTGCTTCACCAAAGCTTTCTCAGGAGGCTTCCAACAGCCCCCTCCAGAAGGTCCAGAAGCTATGGGGGGGGGGTTATTTCTTAGGTAAACCAGGACCAGGCAAAGCCAGGAGCACCTGGAGGTCACCACAGCAGCTCGCAGGAGCCTCCAGGTTTGGGGGGGTGGATCCTCCACAGACCCCGCTGTGAAGATCAAGGAGGTGGATAAAGCCCAGCCCTGGGCAGCTCAAACCAGCCCTGTCAGGATGGGACCATCCTTCCCATGGGACCCAAGCCCGGAGGGGCCGTGGGGCTAATCCCGGCTAATCCCGGCTTTGGCTGCTCTCCACGGGGAAGCCCCCGGGGTTTGTTTATCCATCAGGACTTTCCCAGTAACTCCCAGTCGCCGACGCCCCGCGGCTGGTGCCGTCCTTGCACCTGAGAGCTGAAGGTCAGGGACCATCGTTGGTGGGGAGCAACCAGGGTGGGGACCACGGAGAGCCCGGGGAGGAGGTGACCGTGGCGGTCGTGAGGTTCTCATGAGGTTCCTGAGGCGGTGGGGAGAACCTGGGACTTGTCCCCATCCCCTGGGTAGATCTGGAGAGGCAGGAGCAGAGCTGGACCTTGACTTGGTGGCTCAGGGACCCTCAGTGGTGAGTCCCGAGCTGCCTGACCAGCACCTTCCACCCATTTTGGAGCCACCAAAGGCCCCCCCACCCCGGGTGGGTGGCGGCGGCGGCAGCGGCAGCAGCACGAGGAGGACTCGAGGAGCAGCAGCACGGACCCAGCAGCATCTCGCTGTGGTTTCCTTCGGGTGCCCAAGATCGCGTGGAGGGGAAGAACATCGAGCCCCGGAGATAAGGTGGCAGGAAGATGAAGACCGGGCTTGGGCGGGGGGGAGGCCATGAAATGCCCTGCTAAGGAAGCAGGAGGAGGCTCAGAACGGGGGCGAGAGGAGATGAAGAGGCCAAAAATACCTCGAGCAGCACCCGCCGCTCTGGTCCCACCCCCGGCCCACACGTGGCCATGGGGTAGGAACCCCCCACCCAGGCTTGGTGGCATCCCCAGAGGAGATCCAAAGCTGAGCAGAACCCCTTTGGTTCTGCAGAACCTCTTTTGGGGCACCAGGAGGTCCCATGGTTGGGGGCCTCCACCCCAGAGGGTTTGAGCAGAGCCGGATCCCACCCTTCCCAGTAACTCCAGTAAGGACACCACCACCATCACCCTTGGGGAGCTTTATTTCCAGCGTGCTGCTGGTCAGCCCAGCAAAGCCCAGGCCTAGTGTTGCCAAAGTGCCAGTGATGTCCCCAAAAGTCACCCATGGTGAGGGGGGGACACGTCCCCAGTGCTGCCCCAGGGCTGGAGGACACCTCCTTGGGGTTGGAGGACACGTCCCTGGTGTCGCAGCCCCACCAGCCTGGGGCAAAAGTCCTGAGTTCAAAGGGTTTTTCTCTGTGCCAAACACCCACACGTGCACCCACACACCCACACGTGCACCCACACGTGCACCCACGTGTGCACCCACACCCACGTGTAACACGCAGTGCTCTGGTTCTCCGTGTCCAAAACATCACGCTACGCGCCCATCTGGTCCATCCGGCACCCAACTGGTGCCCAAGTCAAGCCCAAGTCCTTCTGTGGTGACCATATCACACCCAACTGGTGCCCAAGTCAAGCCCAAGTCCTTCTGTGGTGACCATATCACATTCAACCTGTGCCCAAGTCACATCCAGGTCCTTCTATGGTGACCATATCACACCCAACCTGTGCCCAAGTCACATCCAGGTCCTTCTCTGGTGACCAACCAGCATTCAAACTGGGGCCCAGGTCCTTCTGTGGTGACCGTATCGCACCCAACTTGTGTCCAAGTCAAGCCCAAGTCCTTCTCTGGTGACCATCCAGCACCCAGCTGGTGCCCAGGTCAAGCCCAAGTCCTTCTGTAGTGACCAACCAGCACCCAACTGGTGCCCAGGTCAAGCCCAAGTCCTTCTGTGGTGACCATATCACACCCAACCTGTGCCCAAGTCACGTCCAGGTCCTTCTATGGTGACCATATCACACCCAACTGGTGCCCAGGTCAAGCCCAGGTCCTTCTGTGGTGGCCTCAGAGCAGCCGGTCGGTGCCGTGGTCCCAGGCAGTGGCCGATTGACCCGTCACGGGCTCCTCCACGAAGCCGCTGCTGTCGGACCGGCCGCTGCTGGCGTGGAGCATGAAGCCTGGAGCAGGACACGGGGGATACGGGGTTGAGGGGGGACAGGTTGACACCAGCCACACACTGGGTGCCCTTGATGCCACCCAGAAGTGGGGAACCTCCATAACTTACTTCTTCGGGTGGCCACAGAGGGATGGAGCGACCGGATGGCTTCATCTCCAGCAGCAGCAGCAGCAGCAGCATGATCATCATCATCATCCTCCTCCTCCTCCTCCTCCCCATCGTCACCGTCCTCCTCGCTGGCGCTCAGCACCTGCGTGAGCGTCCGCGTCAGGCTCCACCCCACCCCCCTCTGCAAGAAGCTTCTCGAGAAGCTCTAAATCATTCAAACCTTAAAAGCCTGAGGAGCTCCAGGGACCTTTCTCGCTCCAGCTCCTTCCCGGCTCGCACGGCATCACCCGCCAGGACCTGCCCCCCTCCCCGTTGTCCCCCCGCCTCGCTGCGCCCCTCGCCCCGGCGTCGCCCCTCACCTCCTCCAGCTCGAAGGAATCCACCGGCTCCTGCCAGGGCCACGGGTCCTTCTGGAGGGGCTGAGGTACCTTCTGCTGCCCCGTGGCCCTCGGGGTCCGGTGGCCTCCAGCTTTAGGGGTGTCTGAGGCCCACGGGTGGCACTCGTGGGGTCCTGCTCTCCTCCTCGGGGGGGTCCCAGAGGAGCCGGAGATGAAACCAGAGTCGCCCTCGCCCCAGAGCCCCCCCGGGTGCTGCGGGGTGACCCAAACCCCACCGGCACGGGGGGTCAGGGGACCCGGTGTTGGGGACAAGGTGACATTGGCAGCCGTGTCCAGGTTCTCCTCCATCCGGACGTGTCCTGCGGCCACCGGGCACGGAGCTCCCCCCGTGGTGCCGTCACCGCGCTCACGGCGACAAGACCCCACCAGTGTCCCAGCTGGGGTTGGCCTTGGAGGCGGCTCCTGCTCCTCTCCACGGCGAACTGGGACGTCCTCTCCAGCAGGCCGGCCACGCGCGGGGACACCCCCGTCCCTCCCCAAGCCACCGAGGTCACGGCTTGGGTCAAAGCGAAGCTTCTCCTCCCGCGCCTTCTCCAGCACCTCCTGCACCACCTTCCCCAGGCCGCTGGGACTGGCGGAGGGCGCCCGCTCGGCGCCGCCCTCGTCCCGTGGGGACGTGTAGAGGCACATGGTGGCCACCACCTTCCTCAGGCGCTCCACGGGCGAGGGGGTGCTGGGCTGGGTGGGGGTGACGAGGGCGGTGGAGACGTCGGGACAAGCCCAGGAGGGGCGGGAGGGGCAGATGCGCTGCAGGGGCGTCCGGGACACGTACGAGTAGAGGCAGAAGAAAGCGTCGGCCGTGGTGGCCAGAGCTTGGACCTGCTGGAAGCGACCTGGGGGAGTCAGGAGGAGATGGAGAAGGTCAGGGCGGGGCTGTGGGGTGAGGGGATGCTGAGTAGGGGTGGGGGCTGCAGGGGGGGCAGGGGGGGCTTGGGGTCGGGC
>WEIS01090984.1:1753-12419 GCA_013389965.1 Todus mexicanus
GTTCCACAGGTTGCTCGTTGCCCAACTTCGGGCTTCCTTCCTCCTCCTCCTCCTCGGCGGGGTTTTTCTGCTCCCCCTGGGCCCCGTTGGCCAGCGAGGCTTTGGGGGGGGATCTGAGGTTGTGGGCAGCGGCCAGGATGTCGGCCTGCAGCTGCTGGTTGATGTCCAGGGGCTCCTCGGCACCAGGGTCTGGGGCTTTCTCGGGCACCTCGTCAAACGCCCGGGCGCCCCCCACCTTGTCCCGCTCATCCACGTACTTCTTCTTGGGGAAGGAGGCCGGGTAGTAGGCGGACGCCTTGTGCTTCTGCCGGACGACGACGGCGGCGCAGATGATGAAGAGGAGGACGAAGGCCAGCGAGCCCACCACCACCACCAGCAGCATGTACTCCTTGAAGAAGTCCACCAGCCCGTCCAGCAACCCGCCCGGCGCCGAGCTGTTGGTGACCGTGGTCCCCGCCGCGTCTCCCACCGNGCGTTGGTTTTGCAACGGCGCGCGGCAAAAATAGACGGGGAAGGCAGCTGAGGCGAGTTGCTCAAGCCTTGGGGGCCGCTGCGTGCGCGGCGCGAGGGCCGGGGCCGCTGCCAGACAAACAGCCGGCGTCGGGAAGCGGTCACCCGGGCTGATTAGAAAAATTCCTGAAAAATTGTGGTTTCCAGTGGAAACTTTGAGACAGGCGACGCCGCAGGAGGGGCCGGCCCCCGGCGTTTCCCAACCGCTCGTCCCAGCGCAGACCCAAATGATTCCCAGCTTGAGCGTGGCTAAAAATAGGTCGGCAACGGGATTTCGCTCGTTGCCGCCGCGGTGGCCGAGTGGGGATGGGACGGGATGGGGTGAGGGATCCCCGGAGCCTTTGCAAAGGGGCAGCTCCGGTGCTGGGGGGGGCAGCGAACAGGAGGTCCCAGGGGGGTCCCAGCTGCCCGAGCAGCCCCTGAGCTGGAGGAGGCTGGATCTGCCCCACGGAGTCTTGTAGGACACGGGACGAGCATTTCCCATCCCGTGTGTGGCTCAAAGCCCCTGGCTGGTCTCTGCACCCCCGTGGGGTTCAGCACCGGGGTGCGACTGTCCCCAGCATGTTTCTGGGGGATGGCGGTGGCGTTCAGCTGAGCAACACCACGTAAAGCCATCGAGCCGTTCCCTCAGCTCTCCTTCTCCTCCTCCTCCTCCTCCACATGGCCCCGCGGGAAGGTCTCAGGAACCATCAGTGAGGAACCCCCAGGACAATTCCCCCAATCCCAGACCCTCCCCAAATCCCAACCCACCTCCCATTTCCCCCCCCAAAACCAAACCCAAGCCAGCGGCGCTGTGAACCGGGAGGGACTCCAGCAGCAGGACTTGGCTTCCAGGCTCCTTCCCCAGCTGCAAAAATCTGGTTTGCATTAAAGCAGAGCAAACAAAACGGCGGCGGAGGCAGGAGGTGCCCCCGGACCTCCGACCCTCCCGGCTCGCCGCAGGCGTCGCGGCTGCCCTGGGCTCTGGGCTCGCTGTGCTGACAGCGGCACCGCCACGACGAGGGGTTTTGGGGAGCCAGGACGAGCCCCTCCGTCCTCCGTGTCCAGCACAGAGAGGGGCCCCTCGGCTGCAGCAGGGAGAGAGGTCCTGAGGAAGGTGGAGGCGTTAATTCATCAGCCGTCAGAGCTGAGGAGCAGCCCAGGCAGGGCTCACCGGAGCCCAAATCTGTGCCAAGAGCTGGGCCTGTAGCCACGGCCATCCCCAGCCCCTCCATCCTCACCAACCCCCAGCCCCGGAGCACGGCCCCAGCTCTGCTTCGGCTGGACGCAGGCAAACCCCACTGCACCTCCCGCCTCGCTCGGGGAACCCACGGGTTTGATGTTGTCCAGGCGCAGCATCCTCCAAGCAGAGCCCGGGCGCTCGGCCACGCGGCCGCCTCAGTCCCGCGTCCTGCCGCGAGGACCCTGCCCCAAACTGGGGGGTGGGTCGGTGTCACCGGTGGGACCCTCACCTTGCTCGCAGCCGCTGCGCCAACGGGAGGGAGCTGGGAAGACGGGATGTCCCCTACACCTCGCCTCCTCCAACCCCTTGCTGCTGCCTCCTGCTCCTTCTCTCCTTCTCTTCTCCTCTTTCTCCTCCTTCTCCTCTTTCTCCTCCTAGCCATCCGCAGCCCGGGACCAGCTTGTTCTCATTAAGGCTGGTTTGGGGAGGGAGTGTGGGATGGCGGGGAGGGGCAGGCAGCCCCTGGCCCCCTCCCAGATGAAATCCAGCTGGGAGCTGGGGGAGCCTCCCGGCCTCTCGCCCTGCCAGCGAAGGGGGGAGCCCCGGTGCGGCAGCGCTGGTGGAAGGGGACGGTTTTTTGGGGTGTGAGTGGGGAAGGGAGCCCCAAGTTGGAGTGGGTGTTGCAAAGCTGGTTTTACCCACAAGGGCGGAGGTAAAAATCCCATTCCCTGGCCACGCGGTTGAGCCACCGCGGTGGGACGGTGGTGCCGGCATCCCCAAAAATACCTCCTGGCAATGCTTTGCTCCTTTGCTCCTTGCCAGGAGGGAGCGCGGCCGCCTCCCAGCTGCCCTGCCCTGTGCTCCTGAGCCCCTCGTCACCCCAGCCCAGGGCCGGATCCTGCCCTGGTGCCCAGCCCTGCTCAAGCACAAGCCATGGGGGCACAGCCCCCGAGCCGCAGCCGAGGGTTTGGGGCTCTGTGCCCTGGCATTACTGGGTGCTGGAGGTGTGACACGGGCGCAAACAGAGCTTGGGACCCCTCGCCCTTGATTTCAAGAGACCATTTCCCAAATGTCCCAGCCTGGAAATGCTCCGGCACAGACGGTTCTGCCTCGGCAGGGGTGCAGAAAAGCAGCCCTGTGGCTCCCCAGGCCAGTGCAGCAGCAGCAGTCGCCGCACAGCTCCCCAGGTCAAGATCTCTGGCCCAGGGGGACCCCCTGGGCCCCCCGTCCCTGGCAGCTCTCTGCCCACCCCGCCGCCGACCCCTCCGCCCGGCCTGGAGTTGCTCAAGAGGCTGCAGCCGGCGCTGGGTGATCTCATCCTCTTGCTATTCGCCTCTTCGCCTCCCCGGGGACCCAGCCAGAGCCCCCCCAAAAACCAGAGCCGGGGGACGGCGCCCACCGTGGGGCTGGGGGTCCCCATAGCCACGGGCACCGGGGCAGCCGGAGGGGACCCGACGCCGCTCGGGTTTCTCCTGGCGTCGCCGAAAGTCACCGCGGCTCCCAGAAATAACGGGGCCGTCTGTCTGGGGTCCGGCCGTCTGTCGGGGCTGGCTGGCTGCAGCTGCTGGGGCGGCTTTTCCCGGCCTTAAAACAACCAGCCCTGAAATCTTAGAGGGGAAAGGAGAAAGGCGAGGGGAGCCCAGGGGAGGCGAGGCGGCTTGGAGAGGGGGGCAGCGGCAGCCGGGCTCGTTCCTGCAGCCCTGAGGGGGATGGGGCAGAGATTTCCCCCCGTGCGCCCAGTGATGCCAGTTCTGGGCTGAGCCTCCGTGGCCAGGGGCCCCATCCCTTCTCCTACAGGATCCCCACCCCTCCTTTTCCAGGATCCTCATGCCTTCTCCTACAGGATCCTCATCCCTTCTCCTACAGGATCCCCATCCCTCTTTGTCCAGGATCCCCATCCTTCCCCAACTGAGCTCCCCATCCCACCCCACCCCGTACCCCCAGTCCTCCCTGTCCAGGGTCCCCAGCACCCCCATGCAGGGTGTCCATCCGTGCCCCAGGCTCTGGGGGGGTTCGGGCCGTACCCCCTGTTTCCAGAGCACCGCACCCACCCGATGCCATTTTTGCCTGCGGTGGCCGGGCCGAGCCCACCGGGCTGGGCAGGACGGAGCCGCCCGGGCCCCGCTCTGTAATTTGGGGTAGCAGGAACGTGGGACCCACATGGAACCAACAATTTGAGCCATTCCAGCCCAGAGCAGCTTCTAATTTACTGCTCCGGGCTGGGCTTCGCTGTGCCGTGCCTGCCAAACACCCGGCGGGACTGATCCTGCGCAGCTGCACCGTGCGGTGCCCAGCCCCGAGGATCCCGCAGAGTCCGGGCGCTGGGCACCCGCAGATTCCTCTGCCCTGAGCTGGGCCATGGCAGCGCGACAGGACCCGCCGAGGATGCCAAATAGGGCGATGCCGGCAGCGGCGCAGGAACGTTGCTCCTCGTTGGGCTCCTGCTGCAGAGCGGCCCCGGGCTGGGTGGGAGCGAGAGCAACCGCGACCCCTCCAACCTGCGCCCACCTGCCTGCTGGGGAGCCTCATCCTGCCCCGCGCTGGGGGCAGAGCTGGACGAGGCACGGAGGGGCGAAGCAGCAGGATGGGAGTGTCCCTTCGCCTCCCAAAGCGGGGCTGGGCTCCCCCTGGTCGCTGCAGGCTCCTGCTCCCCGGGCTCGCCCCAACAACCCAGAGGCAGCTTCGTGCCCGCCGGGCTGAGCCCTGAGCTCCTGCGGCTGCTCCGTGGCAGGGCAGGGTGCTGTGGGGTGCTGTGGGGTGCTGTGGGGTGCTGTGGGGTGTCGGCATCGCCCGGCTGGGGACACGGCGGGGTCAGGACATGGCGGCATCACTGGGGACCCCATCGGGGCCCCGGCTGCTGCAGATCCCCCGGCCCTCGCACCCGTAAACATTTACATTTGCAGGAGGCGGCGAGGCCGGCGAGGCTGCCGGGCCCCACATGGAAACTATCCCAAGCTCAGCGTGAATGTAAACAGGAGCCGGGGCAGGAGGGGGCCGGGGCGCAGGTGAGAGGCCGCGCTGCCAACCCACCCCGAAAGCGTCTCGGACGCGCCTCGAGAGCTGCCAAAACACTTGGCTGCCCAAGGCTGAGCTGCTGCCATCAAGGGGACAGGGATGTGGGGATGGGGATGCTGAGCCCAGCTGAGACAGGGATGGGGATGGAGGGATGGGGATGGTGAGCCCGGCCAGGGCAGCGATGGGGATGGAGAGACGGGGCCGCTGAGCCCAGCCGGGTCAGGACTGGGGATATGGGGATGCCGAGCTCCATGGGGCAGGGATGGGGATGTGGGGACAGGGACACTGAAGCTGGTGGGGCAGGGATGGAGATCTAGGGGTGCTGAGGCTGGCCAGGGAGAGATGGAGATGTGGGGATGGGGGTGAGAGAGGGTACAGGCAAGATGGTGAGAGCCTTGGTGGCCACTCGTGGCTTTGCTCTCCCCATCCCTCCTGGCCCAGACACAGGCCGGGACAGCTCGGGCCAACGCCACCCTACGGGGCCGGGAGCCCGTGATCACCGTTTGCTCAGCGGGGACGAGCCCTCGGCGCACGGCAGCGCCCAGGACCCCCCCGACGGGCAGCGACAGTCCCCAGGGCATCCCCTCGCCTCGCTGTGGGTGCCCACAAGGCAGGAACACGTTACACCACGAGCCACGAGCGCACCCGTCCCAATCTCCATCACCAACCCCCCAACCCCGCCCGGCGTTTCCGCCCTGGCACCGCCGCCCTTTCCGCTCCCACGCCGCGGCACGAGGCCGAGCCCCGCACGGCCACGGGGTCCTGGGGGCTGCGGCCCCCGATGCCCCTGGGTTTGGCTCCCTGGCTGGCCAAGGGCGGCCGCGGGTTTCATTTCTGCTCCCCCCTGGGGGCCTGGGGAGAAGAATTGGAGAAGTGAAATTTCGGTGGGGGGGTTGTGGGCAGGCAGCGGGGCGAGGAGGGAGCCGGGGGGCTGCTGGGCACTGGCCCCACCAGGAAGAGAGCACCATCTCCAGGGAACGCTTTAATGGGGGCGGCCTCAAGGGCTGGAAAGCAGCTCCCATCACTCCAGGTCAGGTGAAAACACCACCCCAAGGGGCTGAGGGAGTCCCCGCCTGTGGGTGTCGGGGTGCAGAGTGGGGGGTCCCATGCCCACGGCACAGCCGCCAGCCCCGGGACGCTCTGGGATGCAGGAGCCACCCCCGCGGTTCAGGAGTGCTCCGGCAAGAAGCTGCTGAGAGTCAGGTTGTCGCCATCGGCCTCAAAGCCGCCGTCGAGCCGCAGCCGCTGCCGCCGGGCCGGGCCGAACCTGGGGCCGTTGGCGGCCGCGTCGCCGTCGGGCAGCAGGGAGGAGATACAAACCATCTCGGTGGGGCTGAGCCGGCGCCGCGCCGTCCGCGCCCGGCGCCACAGCCGGGCCCCCAGCACCGCCGTGCACACCATGAAGGTGGCGGCCACCAGCCCCAGCAGCAGGATGGTCAGCAGGCACTTGCCCAGCACCCTGCTGATGTCCCAGGGGGCGGGCGCCGTGGTTCCCCCGGGCGTCGTGTCCCACGGGGCAGAACGAGTCGGTGCCGGGGTAGCCGCGGCTTTCTTGACTTCCCTGGAGCCGGCGGAGGTCGTGCTGGGAGCCGAGGGGGTGGCAGAGCTGCTGTGGGTGCCACCAGCCGTCGTCCCATCCTCGACGGGTGCCATGAGCCAGCCGGGGGTGCTGGGGATGCCCTTTCGGGGTGCTCCCTGTGTGCTGGGCTCCGCCGGCGGCGCGGAGCTCAGCAGCAGCTCAGGGGCAGGAGAATCGGTCTCATCCTGCGCGTCGGTTGTGGCCGGCGGCACGAGCGCTCCGCGCGGGCTGCCGCTGCTGCCGGCTGCTGCTGGGTATGCCGAGGGCAGCAGCAGGTCGGGGTCAGGAGAGTCGGTCTCGTCCAGGAGATCGGCCGCGGTCGGTACCGTGAGCGCCGGGGACAGGCGGGTGCTGGCGCTGGGCGCTGGCGGCTCGGAGCTCAGCAGCAGGTCGGGCTCTGGGGAATCAGTGCGGCTGGTGCTGGGCAGGGCGGTGGCGGCGCGGCCGGGCTCCAGCGAGGTGCTGGTGGCACTGGGCTGCTGCCCGACGTCGTCCCTCTTCCCACGGGAGTGCAGCGAGGGCTCGGCCTGGCCCTGCCCGCCCGCGGCCCACACCCAGCGCTGGCCGCGCTGCGGGCCCGGCTCCGGCAGCCGCACGACGCCGCAGGCCCAGAGGGTGCTCAGCACCAGCACCGGCAGCACCAGCATGGCCCGGCCCAGCGCCACGGGACCTGCGGGGGGAATGGAGGGGGCAGATGAGATCAGGTCCCGCTCCCCGCGGTGGGAGGCTGAACTCCATTGTTCAGGTTGGAAACGGCCCCAAGGAGGGATAGCAAAGAAAGTCACTGGATCGTGGAAGCACAGAATCACTTGGGTTGGAAAAGACCTTGAAAATGACCCAGTCCAACCATCCCCCCAGCCCTGCCCGGGCACCACTGCCCCATGTCCCTCAGCACCACATCTCCACGGCTTGGAAACCCCTCCAGGGATCAGGGGGACTCCACCCCTGCCCTGGGCAGCCTGGGACACGCCTGGGCAACCCTTGACACTGGGCAAGAAATTGTTCCTCAGCTCCAACCTAAACCTCCCCTGGCTGGGGCAACTTGAGGCCGGTTCCTCTTGTCCTGGCGCTTGTTCCTTGGCAGCAGAGCCCGACTCCCCTGGCTCCAAGCTCCTGAATTTCAGGGAGTTGTGTAGAGCCAGAAGGTCTCCCCTGAGCCTCCTTTGCTCCAGGCTCAACACCCCCAGCTCCCTCAGCCGCTCCTCCCCAGCCTCCTGCTCTAGCCCCTTGCCCAGCTTCATCCTCCTCCCCTCCCAGAGAGGAGCCCCTGGATTTGGGGGTGCTGAGGATGGGACTCCCCTGACATCCTCCAGCCACGGCTGGTGGATCTGAGCTGCCTCCACCCCCGAGGGGTCTCGGCCCCGCCGGCAACGCTGGAGAAGAAAGTTTTGAAAAGGAAGTCGGGCGTCTGGAAATGGGAAACAAGGCGCGATGGAAACGGCTGCTGCGGGCCGGGCAGTTGCAGGATGAGTCCCCGGGGCAGAAATGAAACCGCAGGGATGTTGCACCCGCTTCGATCGACACCACCCCGGGTGCCCGTCCTCCCCCTCCACCGGCCAGGCTGGCGCAGGGCTCGGGGCCAAGGCCACCGGGGCAGGGAGAGAGGCAAATGCAACCCAAATCCCCCCGCTGGATCCAGCGATCACCAGTAACCCCCCGGTGAGCAGAGGGCAGCGAGCTCCCTGCACCTGCCAGCACCCAAACACTGATCCAGCAACGCTACCCCAGCACCGAGCATCCCGGGGGGGGGTCCCGCAGCCCCAGAGCACCCACCCACCGCCTCAAAATCCAGCACCGAGTGAAGCGCGGCACCCCCAGGTGCCCAGGGGGACCCCGAGCACCCCCTTTTGCCCCCACAGCATCCCCAAGGCCAAGCCCGGCTCATCCCCCCAGCCCTGCCAGGGCTCACCTCTGCTGGGGGCCGCTGGGGCACCCCGAGCTGCAGCGCCCACGGGCATCACCACGGCACGGGGGGCACCGGGGCAGCCCGGGGGGTGGGCGAGCTCCAGAAGGCGAGGGGCGTCGTGGGCTGCCCTCCGCCCAGCGGGGAAGGCGAGGCGGGCGCGGAAGAGCGGCTGCGGTTTCGGAGAGCTCGGCGGGGGAAGGACGTCACGCCAGGAGCGGGGCCGCCGAGGGCCGGGGGCTCTGCGCACCCGGGATGTGGGCACAGCCCAAAAAGGAGCCTCCCGCCCCTCCCCAGCACGATGGGGGCCCTGGCGGAGCCCCCCGGGCAGCTCGGCCCCGCTGGCGGCTCCGCCGAGCTGAGCACCGGTGCCCGCCGCACCCCAAAAGCAGAAGTGCCGGCAAGGCTGGTGCCAGGGCTGCCGCCCCCCTGGGCATGGCGGGGGTGGGAATGGGCTGGGGGGCAGGTCACGGTGCCCTGAGATGGGACCGGGATGTGCCCCAACAGCAGGAACCAGCCTTTGCACAGGAGGAGGAGGAGGAAGAAGATCCAAGGAAGGAATTGTTGGTGCTGAGGGTGGTGAGAGCCTGGCCCAGGTTGCCCCGAGAGGTGGTGGCTGCCCCATCCCTGTCCCCATTGCAGGGGAGGTTGTTGGGGGCTCTGAGCAACCTGCTCTAGTTGCAGATGGCCCTGCTCCCTGCAGGGACAGGGTTGGAACAGACATTTTGAACCCAATTGATCCCTTTAACCCAACCCAGCCTGTGATTCTACGGTGGCAAGGGTCCAGCTCAACACATCTGTGGAGCCTTTGCGCCAGTGCCCTTTTCCGGGCACTGAACATCCCCAGGACAGGGGCCTGTGGCCAAGGAGCTCCCGAGGGGCCACCAGGCACAGCCCTGGGTAAGACACACCCCACCCAAACCACAGCAGGAGATGCAGCAGCAGGAAGGATGCTGCAAGAGCACATCCGCAGCGAACGCCCTGCGGCTGCTGCCGGCGACATAAACAGCCCCAGCACCTCCACCTGCCCCCGGCAGCACCCCGAACCCCCCCGTGCTGCAGGCTGCCTTCATCCTGCCCCTTCCCAGCACCTGCTGGCCACGGCCGGGGGGCAGGGTGCCTGGCTCCTGCCAGCCTGAGCTCACCGCTGGGAAAACACGCACAGAAAACGGGGTTCAGGTGTGTGGGAGCAAAGGGATGGAGCCCGGGAGCAGCGCCCTCCAGGAGCAGCCCTGCTCCATCCCCAGGCACGGCCCTCGGGGTTGTGTCAGATGGGCCCAGGTTGTACCGACGGCAGCTGAAGACGGTCGAGAAATGCAGCTGCAGCCCCACGGAAAGGTCTCAAAGCCGGATGGGGCCTGAGCAATGCCCTTCCCAGTCTGTCGGGTTTTGCTGTTGCAGGTTTTCCTGCAGGTTTCAGCTGGCGAAGAGCAGAANGCGTCTCAGAAAACTTATTCCCCACCAAATAAAAAAAAAAAAAAACAACAACCCACAACAACCCACCACAAGGTCCCCAAGCACACAACCCTGAAGTCACACGCACGAATCGACACCGAGATCACCGTCATGGGGGGAGCAGGACGTTCGGTTTGCTTTCCGATAAGGAAAAAAACCCCAACCAAAACCCAAAACAACAAAAAGTTAGAAAAGAAAAAAATTAATGAAAATGAGTCATCATCTCAGCCATTTACTGCAACACGAAACCGGCACCAAACAGCCCGACAACCCCGAGCGGCTGGACTCTGGGAATCCAGCAGCGGTGGACGCGGGGAGCGCTCGTCCCTCCCGCCGCTCCAAACAAGTTAAACCCAACTTCCAGGAAGCCTCCACGCGGTGCAACCCTAACACCTCCTCGCGCCCTTCGCCTCCCGTTCCGGGGCCTCTCTCCAGCTCCGTGGCCCGGCGCGGTTCACACACACACATCCCTCCAGAGCAGAGAATCCTTCACCTGGTAAGTTCCGAACATGCAAACGCTGGGAAAAAATGGACAATTGGAGGATTTCTAGCTAAACTAATGGGGGGGGGGGGGAAATAAACCCCCCCAAATCACTGCAGCCTGGACGAAGGGACTCGCCCCCGCTGAGCGGCAGCCGCTGGGGATGCCCAGGGCAGGGGCAGACAGAGGCGCACGCACACGGGATGCAGCGGGGCTGCCCCGCGGAGCCGTCCCCGGCTGGGCTGCGTGCGGGGGCTCTTCAAAATCGGCCACCTGATAGTCTTTGCCCGCTATGGATTCAATACTGGTTGCTGATGGTTGATGAGCTGCACCAATGCAGCCTGGCACGGATCCTGCTCCTGCCCCGGGGACACTGGCAGCCTCCCTGGCAGAGAAGACCCCACCTGAGCAAGGGTTTGCTGAGCTGAGGCAGCCGAGGAATTCCACATGAAGCTCCCAAGCCCAGTGGGCTCACAGGATCTGTCCCCCATGAGGATCTCAAAGGAGAAACCAGTTCTCCAAACTGGGATCAATACCACCCTCCCCAGTCCCTTCCATTCC
>WEIS01090985.1:0-46065 GCA_013389965.1 Todus mexicanus
TCCTGCTGGCCACCAGGACCCCCGACATGCTCACACTTCTGCAGAGAGTAGGGAGGATACACGCAATGGTATTGAAGTCAAAGTCCTGCCATTAGTTGCTGTTGGTTCCTTGCATGAAATGAGTGTGATTTCAGGAGCTTTCTTGGAAAACTAGAACAGGTATCAGGCCCGTGGGCAAGCACTGATGCAAGGTCTTTAAGTTGGTATGGACTGATAAGCACGAGTGAGGACAGGGTCCTGGAGAGGATACGAACACGTGCACGTGCCAGAACAAAGCAGTCACCCATGGAACAGGCACAGAAGCAGAGTATGCCTCCGCATAACACTAAGCAAAGTAATCGCGGCCTTTCTTGGCTAACTCTTTTCCTATTCTTCTTTCCATCACCATGTCAACAGCTACAAACTGGCCTCAGCTGGATGTACAGGGAGATGATTGATGCAATCAGCTTATACGTAATTAGTGACCAAAGCAAAAGGGCAGTCTCCTGGTGTTTCGCTGGGGATCTAATAATGATGCACACATCAGACAGAGATACACATACCATTTTCACACACACATATTTATAGTTATGCCTATGGCTAGATGATTAAGAGCCACGGATAGTCCTGAAGGCTCTGTTTTGCTGTTGTATTAGGAGCTTTGGTGGGGTGCCAAAAGCTGATTGCCCCTCCAACACAACAGTTCCTGTCTGGATCAGACAGGCCACAGAAAAATGTATTAGCTGTTACTTAAATATATTGTGCAGTTCCTACTCTTTTCATTTATTCCGTTTTGTATCAGTATATTTTTTTTCCATGATGTGGACAAGAGTTTCATTTGCTAGAGCCAAGTGTGATGCCACAGAAATCAATAGCATAAAGATAAATTTTCTGTAGCTCAGGATCTGATTCCCAATCTTTTATCTGAATTACTGTATCGATCCGTGGGAAAAAATGGATTACAAATAAAAATACAAGACAATTAAACGCTATGCAATTAGCACTAAGCCTCAAGAAAGATGACTTAAAGACAAAAGGCAGAGCTCGGTAATCAGCTTTTGTTCTTTCTTTTTTAAAGGATGTAAACCCTTACGTTCCGATGCTCAGGCCAGCCTCTATTTGGTATATGTGAGGAAGAAGCTTTTCCTATGAGAAAACAGTTCTAATTATCCACTGGCAACTTCCTCCTGAGCATCTGGAGCCATTTATTGTGGGAGGTAGATCCTGCTCTGGTAGACCAACGGCTTGATCCTCTAAGGCTATTTCTCTGGGAAAACAGCCAGACTTGAATACCAATTATCTCATTAGAAAACTGGAATAAGTCCATTGACTTTAATGGGAATGGTTAAATCTGGAATAACTTCATAGAGCGTCATTCAGCCTGAAATGTGCATCGAGGACAGTAGGTTTCAGTCGAGACTTAGAAGGACCTCTAACACAACACTACTGGGAACAGCGCGAGCCAACGGGGAGAACTTCAAACGCTGTTTTGAGGTGGCGTGATGAGAGCATTCCTGACAAAAAAAAATCCAGTCACCAATTAGTTCCATAAATCCCTGCATTTGCTGGTGTGATTAAGGATTTGTGGAGGTGGCAGGGGAAAGGAAAGGACAGTTGGATTTATTACTTTGGAAATAAGAGCAAAGGCATGCATCGAAGGAGAGATGTTTTGGGGTAGATTAAGCTTGACCTTTAGGCTATGCTATGGCAACACAGGTGGCTGGTATCATCCCTTGAGAGCACTGGAGCAAAGTTGTTTAGAGGCCTTTATTTCCAATAGATAAGAACCTATAAAAGCTTGATAGCTGGCTGGGAGCCCATCAGTGGCCATAGGTCACTCTCAAATCTTCATTTCTGTCAGCTGATGCCATGCATCATTGATTTCAATTGAGGAGATGCTTATTAATAAGATTTAGTGTATTGGAGAAGACTAGCAGAAAGACCATCTGCATCACCAGAGCGATCCAGAAAGCTGGAATACCTCATCTCATCACTATATAATTTTCATTAGATACTTGCCCCAGTTTTCAACACGAACAGCTTGCTTAGGACTGTACTGCAGGGCAGGGGATCTAAGACCAATATGGAAAACGATGTGAAGATTGCAAAGGCTTCTGTATTAGAAGAGATTAAAAATATTAAGATTAGATTGGTTTGGGGAGGAGATGAATAAAAGGTGACATGATAGAGGCATGTAAGTTAATAAACGGCGCAGAGAAGGTCAGCTGGAGGCTCCTGGTTTTACTTTTCATAATACAAGAATCCAATTAAATTAAAAGGCTATTAATTTAAAACCGATAAAAGGAAATACTCTTTTCACATGCAACGCAATTAGGCAGCGGAACTCGCTACCTCTGGGGCATGAACAGACACGGAGAATTTCGGATTGCCCCAACAGAGGGAGCATCGGCAGAGGCAGAATATGCATCTTTAGCTTTTTAGGGTAAAAGGTTTAAAGGGGATCTATACCTTGAGCTATGTATTAGACACAAGAGCCGTGGTAAAAAGCTCAGAAAAGCTGGGCCAAAGACTCACTTTCATTTCTGAGGGACTTGTTTGTGTCCATAGCGGTTTAATGACGGACGGGAATGCCCTCACAGAATTTTATTTCTGGCCTTAGTGGGAATGAGACACTTTCTCTCCTCAGGAACCACAGGACTGGGTTTTGCTGTTGCGAGTCCCAGACTAAAGTAGCCATCAATCTGAGTCTGGTGACAGCGACAGAACGGGAAAAAATGATCCCTAATTGCATTCTTGAATGACACACGCAAAAAGCCAGCCTTACAGTTAACTGATAAAATCTTATCTATCTTAGTCAGAAAAATGAGTAACTATAACGAACTAAAACCCCCATTTTTTTTTATAGCAACATTTCAGGAACCATCTTTTTCTGAGTTAAGTAACGGTGAGGAGACCCAGGTACAAGTCTCACGCCTCTTGTCCTGGGATATTGGATGAGCAGTCACCAACACATCCACTACAATAATGATGTGATATTATTTCACCATTGCCTTTATTTATAAGCACGCCAGAAAACGCTCTGCAGATTAGGCTCCTATTATGCTAGGAATTGTGTGCACACATGGTAAGATAAATGCTGCTAAAGAGCACTTGTGATCTCAATTTAAATTAAACACAACAGGTATAAGTAACAAACAAATGGAGGCAATGAAAGAAAATGGATAAAAGCTCCAAAGATAAGAAGTGCCCAGAGGCTCTTCGTGTTTGGGGCTCTTCTGTTAGAATCACAGTAAACGAATAACTGGAGGGGGAAAAAAAAGTGTCTTAGACACCGTGTTTTAGGCAGATACCACTGAAAAAACAGATTCTGAGTTTCATAATCATAAACATTTATATGAGGAATCTGATGCTGTGATTTATTCTTATCCAATCGAGGATTTAAAACATGCTGCGAAACCACAGACAAGAATCAGAGCCGCTCCAAATACACTTCCCAGACACTCGTAGCTGACAAGCTTTAGGCCAGGATTTATCAGGAGAAACTATTTTTGAATATCATGTTGCCAATAAACACGTTTCAGAAAGTTGCAATCGGAGCATTCGCAGAAAGCAAAGTGGATGAAACAGCCACCAAATAATTCATTCAAAATGAAATGAATGAGGGCTTGAATGGAACTCTTTCCCGTTGGAAAATGTCAGTCTTTCAGAATCAAAATACGTTGTGAAATTGTGCTAATTTTGGCCAGGGGGTATGGAGGAATATTGACAATGATGAGATGTCTTGGCTTGGCAGTTTTAGAATAATAGTCTCTGATGTTTCTTTGCGAGATGATTTAAATTCTAATTCTTCATCTGATGAAATAAAATACGAATATCAACACTGAGGCAAACCGTTTCCGTTTGGAAAGGTGACCAAGTTCCACCTAAAAACAGGGTGGTTTTTCTTTTAATCTGTTCCTGTTACATCACTGCTTATACAAACTTTCTCATGTCTGAGCTAAATGTATTCACGAACCCATCTGTTAGGTCCTTTTTTAGCTTAGACAACAAGACACGGGCTGAGACCTAGGAAAAGTCATCTGCAGAACAACCAGCACCTTGCTAGAGCTGACTACAGGAGGGAATCCAACCTGGCATGACTTTACAAACTGATTTTGCTTAGAAAATTAAAAGATTTTGAAACATATCTCCCTCCCTCTGCTCCATTTTGAAATTCTGAAACATAATTAAAGTGATTCTTAGCATATCTGAGCTGCACACCTGCCTTGCTTGTGCCGGACTGTTCCTGACTCTCCGGAGTCTTTTATCTACTCCTTGAAGACAAGGTAGTACCAAAAATCTCATCTTTTCTCCAAGTAGATAGAGCATGTGGCCAAAGTGCTTTGGTGCCCTTTAAGTATAAGAGGAAAAAAAATATATATTCTGCTCAGGCTCTAAAATTAAATGTCTGTGGCTGGGGAATCCCACTCTCCCACCTTTTTTTTTTATTCCAACCATTTCCGAGATCCTCCCTCCATTCCTGCTGGCAATTTCCTGCCATCGCACACGATCTGTGGATGCACAGTCCCCTAGAGACTACGGAGGGAGGTTTTGACAAAGGTCTCTGAGACGAGCCACTCTAAAAGTGACAAAAATGCAAAACCCTGCTGAGCTAAATGCAACGTGAAAAGGGCAAAGCTGAAGTCAGCTCAGCAGAACCAGTCCTCCCTTTGCTCAGAAGAGACAGCCCCAGCAGAGAGCAGAGCCGGCCTGCTGTTACCTCGCAGGTTGGAACAACAGGGCTTTTAATTTAGCACTCGAGGGGGAGAAGGAAAAGGTCTGTGCCTGATGACATTTCTAGTCTCTGATCCCATCTGTGGCCACCAAAAGATCATCTGGCATCTCTGAACACAACGCCTGTCTGGAAGGCATCCCGCTGCCAGCAAACATTCCTAGGTGGCTTAGCCAGACCATCGACCCAGAGGGGAAAAACCTCCATCACCCTTCGCCTCAACAACTAAATTAAAAGGTGTGGTTGAAGGTGTTCAGAGCAGCTATGTCTGTAAGTCCTTCTGTTTTATTACACAGCAACGAAACGAAATCATGGAGTTAAACGTTGCAAAAGTAAAGCAAAACTTTGGCGTTCGTCAAGCGAAGCAGCCGCTGAGGCAGGTATGTGCCTGCACGCCTGCGAGTGGGGATTCTGAGACTCGGGGAGGGATTGGGAGGATTGACAGCAGCCACTCAAAGGCTGCGAGCCAGGCACAGCGAAGAGAAATGCTGAAATGAGGGGCATTTGGCAGCGCTGGCTGCACTGCGCTACCTAAGGAAACAGCCGCTAAGAGAAAGGTGTGAATTCAACCCACGCAGCCCCGGAAAAGTCCTGCTCATTTCCTCACAAAATAGGCTCTAAATGCTGTGAATCACCCAATTCCCAATTTAATTCTGAAAGTCGTTCAAGAAAAGGAGAACAAGAGAGGAACATCTGTGCTGGTAAGATATACTGGGCCCAGATACTCAACGTTATTTTAGCGCAAATTAAACTTTTCCCCCTTCCTCATTCTTGCAGTTGACACGAACCTTCAAACAACTAAGAGGAAGGAAATAAAAGCATTTAGCAACACCTCAGCAGTTGTGGGTTTTTTTCCCCAGACAGCTGCTTGAACAAGGTTTTTGTCTGCCCAGAGGTCACTGTTGACTAGTTGTGCTAATGTCGTCAACAAATAATGCAAGTGCAGCTCTTCTGGAAAAGATAAACATCCATCTATCCCAGTCCTGGGCTCTGGCGATGGTCAGTGGCAGATGTCTGGGGAGGAGTATAAACACAGGACAGAGACTTTCCTGCCTATCCCCAGCTTTTCAGACTCCTGGATGGCGGCTATACTTCTAGACGAGAGATTCTGGGGTGTTCTCTAATTTCTGACTGTAGTCTGTAGTATAAACACGTACCTCCCACCTCTGTGGGGTGGTAGGGAGATATGCTCACCTCCACTTCCCATGGTCTGATCCCCACGGCAAATAAACAGTGGTGTGGGCCAGAGAAGAGCTGCAATTGCTCTGACAGAACACCAGGTTGGACAACAAGGGACTGGGGATGCATGGCTGCACACACCAAGATGAGAGAGAGAAGAATTCCTACTGAATGCCTGGATTTCTAGAGAGTTTCATGGGACTTGACAGACTCAGCGCAAATGCTGGGGGGGCACTTTAACTCGCTGCTTCTCTGTATGGGCTCATTAATTAAGGAGTCATATGAAAGCATCCTTAGTTCTCTCCTGTGGTGGCCAGGCTGTTCAGAGAGATGCTGCTGCTTTTCTTGCAGGGCTGCTGCTGCAACACACACGGGAGCTCTGAACACACAGAGACGGGAGCAGCTGCTCCCACAGCAACTGGGATCTGGGAGAGCTTTTGGGCACAGCCACGCTGCTGAACCGCCCGTGGAGCTGCCACGGATTCTTTGTAATGACATTACTCCTCTTTGATCAGTCAAAAAGCATCACCTCACAGGAGAACGGCTGGGTAGAGTCTGTTACTGTGAACAAAGAGTTTACTGCAGGATGGGAGACCTCTCTGACAAGTCAGGAGACCCAGTTATCATTGCTGCTGTGGGAGAAGCAACACCCTAGGAGCACCTTTGCCTGTGCTCAAGTTTAGTGTGCATACACACATTTTTTCCTCCAAAGTGACAAACCACACAGGTGGTACCTGTGATCAAAATGCAAAATACTTTCAAACAGGTAGAGCTACATGTAGATGAGAATAAGTTGATAGAAGTTTCCATTAATACATTTATGTTGAGAATAAGGAGGTTTCTATCCAGAGCGATGAAGCTTCAAAAGGGGAAGGGAGGCAGAGAAGGCAACAAACACAACCTGGCTACTTCCAAGGTGGAGTCTGAACAAGACACTACGTTATACTTGCACAGGGAGCCCTGAAAATGAGTAAGAGCTGCAGACAGGAGATGGGGAGAAATAAAAGGGAGACAGAAAAATGCCCTTAAAAACACTAATTAAGATGAAAGCATCATCTTCTGCGGTCATATTACACTTAGGATTATATACTAAGGTACAAAAATGTTCCTAAATATCAGGCTGAGGCATTTACAGTCCTGCTTTAGAGACACAAAGATCCCAAGAGCAAGACAAATCTTCACATGCCAGCAGCCCAAAGGAATGGGAAAGTCTAGACACTCCTGGATTTCCCTCTCAGTGTTGCTCTGGTTTCTCCTAAGCTTTCTCATGCACTGCCACAAAAATCAGGCCTGGAAAGGGACCTCTTTGATGAAATTCTGGGCTAGCCAATGCTCTTTCCCTTCCTTCCTGCAATGGGAAGAGAGGAAAGGGGAGCTCTAAAACTAATTTGGTCTGCAGAAAGCTTTGAAGACACAGGATATGATGAGCTCTGCACGACGAAATGCAAAGTGTCATTGTTTTACTTGGGGTTTTAAAGTAGCTAGGCATGAAAATCATCATCCCCATGTCTGACAGCCAGGAAACTGAACCTGCCAACCCAATCCGACACCAAGGAAAGCAGCAGCTGTGACCTTTCCAGTCTCCTATGGCTCATTTCTGTCCATCGGGGCCGCAGGAGCTGTCTGCAGCTTTCCCACCTTACCTGCAGTAAAATTAGCTGCAAACTCAAAACCAGCCCTGTCATCCTGGTGGGAACTCCAGGCATGAGGGACTTTGACATTGCTGGTGTCAACACCTTTCCCTCTTGTTCTTAGCAAGCAACGTCCAGTCGTCCAGCATTTCTCACCTCTCTTTTCCTCTCCTCCCTCTAAACCCATTAGACAGATGCTGTTGGTAGTGAACTGTTTTGGTAAGAAAAAAAAATATATCATTTCCTTCCTTCTTTTTTTGGAACCTCTGGGCTTAATTAGGTTCATTCTGCACCTGTCTTGATGACACATGAAGAAAATTAATGGGACCAGCAACCACTTCAGACTTCCATGTGGCCTGTGGGAGCCTCCAATTACTTCCACTATTGGGCTCTGTCAGGGATAAGAATAAAGAACTTTAATTATTGACCCTGCTGTGCTGGGGAATGGCAAGAAGATGGATATTTGGCTGCATCACATGATCAGCACAGGATCCCGACAGCAGCACTTGGAAGGGAATACAGCAAAGTTTGTCAAGAGAGCAAATAAATTCTGTGTGTGGAGCCTTCCAGCAGCCTACAAAAATATCAGAGGTCTGCCCACGCTGGCAAATAAGCCAAGGCAAAATGGCAAACAGTGAGAGTGAAGTTCATGGGACAACTAGAGAAGAATGTTTCTGGGTGCTTGCACAACTCAGTTCTAAACCAGAGCATCCACAGACACCTCTCCACGCAAAACTTCTGATTCACTCCCCTCTGCTTTAATCCTACATAACTCCACTGACTGGTGAACGCAAGCTATCGTATGACCTTGAGAGTGAGAGCAAAGAGAGATTATATGCGAGGAGGAACGTGGAAGTCGATATTTTTATCACCAAATGTATTTTTTCTGGAGTAAAATACTTTATCAACACAAAGAAAAGAGCAGAGATGAGTCAACCTCAAAAAAGAGCTGATTGTCCTATCTCCATTAACGCCTGTCTATATCGCTATCAAACAGGTTCACAGCAGCCAATCTAGCAATTCCCCAGAGTTCCCTTCTGCCAGAAACCAACGAAACTGGGTCTTTCTGGACCTATATCGTCTACCTGTCGCTGTCGTGTTTCACATTTCCCAGCAATGCGTCACACCCAGCTCGCACTGAAAGCGCGTGGGCTGAGCGCCATATGGAGAAGCACGAGCAATTTGGGGATATATGAAACATCTATTTGCAGTCAAATTTAGCCAGGAGTCTGCTTTTTCTGTTTGGGGCTTAGGGGTTTGTTTTGGGTTGGTTTTTTATTTTTTTCTTTTTCTAGGACGGATTTTCAACTTATATTAGGAGAAATGAAAGGGTAAAGAAACCTCACATTTTGCTTCCCTTTTCCTACACCAGCTTATCTCCTTACATGAGCTCATAATATCAGATCCAGCAGCCAGCTTTCTCCACAGCTTTTGGAGGGCAATTAAAACTAAGACCCTGTAGTTATGAATTATCTACACCAGGGAGGCAACTTCATCCTGCAGATCCAAAGCTTCATAGGTTACAGGCTTTTTTCTTCATTATATCAACACCCATCTCCAAGTCTGGCCACCACCTTCTCTTAGAGCTCCAAAGGAAGATGAGAGCAAGATTGATATCCATTTTCCCAAATATCTCATTGCAAGAAAAATGGATGTCACTTCTGCTTATCTTGGTTCCCAGTCACTCTCTTTCCCTTCTCGAATGGATATAAAATATCCCCTAATGTTTTTAAGACACATAAAAACAATGAAGCCCGAAATATGTAGGTGTGTATGACGTATGAAGGATAACTTCACTCAATCCTACCGCTAACGGCTCATTGAGTAATTAGCATCAGATATTTTTAAACAGATGGGTCCCTCCGGCTGAGGGCAACTATAAGGCTGAAATCAATCCTGAACAAGTATTATATTAATTTCAGAGATCTTTGTCTCTGCGGACAAAATCCCACTGTCTTCCTGTGAACGTTATAATGATGAGAACATTAATATTAGATAATTATGACTTTGAAAGATTAAATGAAAAATGGGGCTGGTGAGGAAAAGGCATTATGTTAAACAAAACTCTTGCCTGCGTAGGCTGGTAACACTCGGCTGTTGACAGATTCAGACTGAAATAATAAAAGCAAGAGGAAGGGAGAGGTGGTTTCTGTCTCTGGCCAAAATGGTAGAGGTGCAACTCTGAGGCAAAGACTCCCAGGGAAGTAGAGTTATTCATACAGAAAAGGCATCTTCATTGATCTGTGGTGGAAATGCTTAGCCCCTTTTATATAATGTCTTTCATCCTCCAAGCTTTTCATCTTTTCAGTGCATGCTCAGGGTTTTGATTTGCGTGATTATGCTCATAACAATAAAAACACAGAGTGCTTTTAGAATCTTGCTTTGAAGGAGCTCGGAATGTCAGGGAGAACATCTGCTTAACCTGTGATATGGACAACTCGTCTCATCTATCATCAGAGAGATGCAGCTGTACAGGAGAGGGGTGCAGCAGGTGGCCAAGCCTTGAAGTTAGAGCCCAATGTTTGAAGCCAAGATAAAGACTGAGCCATCTGAAGCTACAAACAAGTATCAGGGTAGTCACCAAAGATGTGGGGATGAAGGATGGATCAGGGAAGGAAAGGATCAGAAGATGGCACTGGAGCAAGCTGAGAGGTAGGGATGAGAGGCTATCGCCATCAGATGCTCCCAATGCCCTCTCAGAAAGCAGCTCCATTGTCTTAAAGAAACTGCTCTCACTGGTCACAGAATCACAGAATTATTGAGGCTGGAATAGACCTCTGAGATCATCAAGTCCAGCCTATGACCTAACACCACCACATCAACTAGACCACGCCACTAAGTGCCACATCCAATCTTTCCATTACCTACACCGAGGAACAGGAGCACAATCCTGCCCGTCTACCAGGCTGATGGTTGGAGCTGGGCAGAGCTCCTGTCCACACCCAGCAGCCTTGACAAGATGACATCAAAGCTCAAAAAAAAAAAAAAAAGAGAAGAAAAATAAACCAACAAGGAAGCAATCCCTTAGATCCTTCCTCACATTAGCTACCATACCCCTTACCCTCTTGGCCAAACAGGTACCTTGGGTAGCTGCCACCCCAGAGGGGCACAGCTAGCACCCAGCACTCCAAACACTGCAGCTGCACACATCCCTGACACTTCAGATTCTTCCAGATTCGGGCCTCTTGGCCCCTGTATATGCCCAAACTAGGTACAAACAGTACTTAAAAGAGGTAGAGACCAACCTGTTGATGCCTGTGTCCTTTGCTGAAGGCTAGCGCAGGGCAGGACTTGAATTGCTTGCCCATCCCCATTCCAGGGCATGAAAGAGGCATGTTTTCTTCCTACCTCTTTTTATTTTGCTTGCTCTGAAGAAATTTTGTGAATGCAAAAACCTTACCACTGTGTAATAAGCGCAATCCTCTTAGGGCAAGTCTGACAGGCACTGGAGGTATCTTAATGGATGTATTATTTCAAATGTTCCCTTCTGTTTGATATCTGGCAAGCAGAGGGAAATGTGATTAGAGGATGCTGGGGATGCTGTATAGCTGGCCTGCCTTCCTACCTTTTCTGTTCAGATTATTTCGCCCCCCGCTGTTGGCGACCTTTGGAATCGGGCTCTGATCTGGACCTGAACTAGAATCGATGACCCTTTGATGAGAAAGGTAAGAGTCTGTGTGTGCTAAATTCCTTTTCTTCTACTTTAAGAAAAAAATAAAAATCTTAAATAAGGCTCAAAGAAATCCTTTAAGCCAGTTGCTTTTATCTATTTTTATATGGAATTTAAGGATTTCTGTCTTTTTTTCCCCCACCTCCCTGTTGGTTCCCTTTTGATTGAATTACATCAGGAGCCAAGAGTTGCAATGTTCATTGGAGCCACAGTAAAGCTCTGGTTAAACTCTAAAATCACACAGCAACTGCATCACACATCTGCAATTATTTCAGTGGTGATGCCTCTGGGTAAGGACACGAGCATCTCCTTCGCCCACATCATCCAGATTTTAAAGCAGATTTGGCTTGTGAGCTGGTGAGGTGCTGCATTTTTCCAGCCGTAACCAGACGCTAATGTCCAGGCTACCAATTATCAGCCATGTCTTTACCTTTGCTCTGCCCTACTCCATGGAGAAAACATTGTGCTTGTAGCAGACCTCTTAGTAGCTTCATGGCTCGGGCGAACCTCACTGCTGTGCCTTGGGGAACATTATGTCAACAGATCCTCATCAAATCACTAATTATATTAATTAGGACAGGATGATCTAGGAGTTAATAAGCATGGCACCCGCCTTTGAGAAGCAGTCGGCTTCCTTATCCTTCATTACCTCTCACGCTACTCCTCAGCCCACAGTCAGGTCTAAAGGCAGGTCTTTCCTCTCTCCCTCTGCTCATGGCATTCAGGTATCTGGGATGCTCCGGTACCCAAGGGGAGGGAGATTCCCGAGCTATCGCACCCTCTGCAGCACTTTAGCAGAATAAATTAGGACAGGTCAGAGAAAATTTAGAAGATGCAAAATGCAACAGGATAAAAACTCTTGAACCTGAATACTTTGAAAACTTGACTGAATGTGTTCTGGATGACAAATTTCACATGTCTGAGAAATTCCTGTCGATTTTAATAGCATAGATCAGGTCCTGAAGCACATTGATTTCCATTATCTTTCTCTCTCCTTCTGCTCTGCTGCTAACACCCATTCTCTTGGGATGCAACAATCCAATTTTAACATGCTGCTTTCTCTGCAGGGGACGTCGCTTCATTAGCAGTCTCAAAAGGTAGGCGGGAAGCAAGTTAGCTCTGGGACATATGGCCAAGACAGATCTGTCCCTGGTGTAAACTCTGTTAACTCAATGTGTTCATGTGGTCTAGAAACAAATCTGGATCTGACCTGTTTCCGCATGGCATGCACACTTTCAAGTTCTTCACTGGGTTCTGAACAAGCAGAGCTCCATTCTGGACATGCCATTAGCTTGTGATGAGGCTGAGACCAAGAATCACTTCTATGGAGACAGAAATATTGGGAGATGAAGGGACAGATAAAGAAACACCTTCTCATTCTTAAGGTGAGATCTTGATAAGATCTTCCTTAAGAAGATCTTATCAAGATCTTGATAAGGAAGAGGCAAGGTAGATGAAATGATGATAATTTGCCTTCTCTCCTTTAGCTCTCTCCCCTATCCCCTTTAAAAAAAAGATACAAACGAAAGGAAGGAAAAAAATCTCAAAGCCCAAAAAACCCACTTTCTCCATTAAGCTTCTTGATAGTCTCAGTAGACCACAGCAAGATCAAAGAGAAAGAGGGGGAAACGGCATCAAGTTAGAGAAACAACTGAGTACAAGACAAATACCAGACACAGCCGGTGATGAAGTCACAGCCAGACCACACCAGCGCCAAGCCTCCAGCATTCAGGAGTCTGTATGGAGCACACAGCCAGCCATTGCCACAGTAGGGTGACAACAGGCCAAGCTTAACCTAAAAGCCAGTCCCAGACCAGGTACGGCTACAGCGTGGATCTAGCAGCGAATGTGACTAATTCCTGCACGGCTCCCACTCACCAAAGCTAAAGAGTCTGATCCACTGATTACCAATCTCCCCCAGTCCCAGTGCTACTTAATCAGCCACTGCTTCCCAGCTCCATCATCAAGCTTTTAGAGAAGTTTGGAGATCCAGGGCCCTAGATGCTCCAGCAGCATCCTCAGTATATACCTGTGGGTTATGGGTTTTTTTGACTGTTACTAGAATCTCATTGCAGGGAAGCAACAGTCTTGCTTTCATGGTCACTGGAGCATTTCTTTAAGGTTTGATTTTCAGAGGCATGAAGCAACCTGTGGAGCTTCAGAGGAACTGCTGTCACAGTTGAAACAATCAGAACAAGAACCATTTTGTCACCCCAGCGTGCTGAGCGCTGTACAAAGTCAATAGGAGGATCAACAGAACAAGATTAGTGCTGAGGCACGGCTGTACCAACTTTTCATAACTCCTGGCTATTGGTAAACACTCGCACGTCCCCCTTGAAATAAATACATCTCACATGCAGATGCTCTTACACATGGATAAACCTGCACAAACGCTCATATAAATTCAAATTAGGAAAATACTTTATTGACATGACAGGCGCTGAGAGCGCTGCCAAAACAGAAGAGGAGAAGCCTGTCAAAGGGAGATACGATTCAGCAGCCAGGCTGAGAGTACATCGCTTCACCTGGCATGCAAAGTGGAGAGAGATGTACAGCATAAAGAGTCGGGGAAGCTGTCCTGCATCTCCAGCTATGCCAAGGTGATGTGGGGCAGAGGCTGGGTCTCCTCAGCCAATGCAGTCGCACTCCCCAACATGCCCCTGGCAGCCGCTTGCTGCCTCAGTGGTTCTGCTTTGCCAGAAACTGCTTTTTGCTGTTGCCGGCACACTTTCTGGAATGTTCTTTCTTCTATCCAACACAGGCTGTTCCCTCCCTTCCCTGAAGTATGTTTCCTTCTCAATTATCACAAATTCCTGTCTCCTTGTTGCCNCAACGTGCTTTAGCTGACCCCTCCACCAGCCCCACAGCAACATGAAAATCACTGGGTTCAGTCCATCTAGCCCCTTGCTCATTTCAAAAGAGATGCTAACAAATAATGAAGGAAAGAATAGAAGATATAAACAACTACTCTATGGATAATGGAAAGTAGGGAGCAGCGATGCCAAGAGACTTCATTTTATGCGTCTCCAGATAAAAGCCAAATTGTAGAAGATCAAAGTTAAATATTGCTGTCTGCTGCAAGCACATTGACCTGTTGTTCTGCACCATTCAGATCATTCTGCTTACAAGAAAGTGCAAGTTTTTTAAAAAAATAAAATATGCTTTTGATAAGCCATTAAAACAAAAGCCACTTTGTATTCCAAACACACACAGCAGCTGCCTCCACAGGTGACTGCTAAGTAGACCTGTAGCAAGAGAGCACATTTTTGTTTGCATAAAACGATCAGCTCTGCAAGTAAAACTAGATGTTTATGACTTCTGAGATTTCCTCTCCTCCTGAAGTTGGCCGTGAATCCCCTCCAGCTACCAATTCATCTGTGAATCGTGGTCTCAGACCCTGGGTCAGACAGTCAATGTTTCTCACGAGGCTGCCTTCATGCTTATCTTCTTTCAGAGCACTGAGCGATGTTGTGGTAGCCAGTACGCAGTGCTGGCTGTTCTCTGCCAAGACAGGGGACCTTTAAAAATAGCACCCTTATGGCATGGAGACCTGAGCTGAAGGCAGAGGGACTGCGTGGAGATGACAGTACGGACCACTCCAGGAGGGAGAGATAGCTGCTGAGAGTTACAGGCTGTCACAGCAGGACAGAGAAACCTGCTCTTTCACAGCAGACATCACAGTTCATTGCATTCAGCCCTCACGAACTTCTATCTAGCTGCTGCCCGTGCACAATAACTGCGTTCCTCACCATGAAAACCACTCTTCGGGCCGCACATAAACCCAGATCTACACCTAGTTCACCTCACCCATCCATTTCCCAGGGTGGAGGCACGGCGGATGGTTAAAACAGCACGTGTGGGCAACAGAAAAGGAGTTAGGCCAGGAAATGAAGGAAAAGACAACATCCATTTGAAAGCGCAGACAAAATTTTAATTAGATAGCAAGATGCAATTACTCATGTTGGAGTTTTGCCAGTCAATATCCATGCAAAATACCACAGGTCTGAAAGGACAAAAGGTTTGGGGACCTCTTTTATATCAGTGAGGACACACAGCTATCCTGCTCAAGGGCGAAGTACAAAAATATAGGAGGAGTTCAGGGCAGGCAGGCAGGCTGACACCCCACCCTGCAGAGCACAAGCGCTATCAGAACAACGCAAGGACAAACGAAAGAGCAGCTCTCCAATGAAGCAAGCACAAGCGACCACTGCTTTCTGCACTGTCGTTCAGCACAGGGGAAAGAATCAAGGGGCAGAGTCCAAAACCTCTTCCCTCCCCAAGCTCAAAATGCTAAAAGACGTTTCGGGCCTAATTCTGGGCTTCAGCTTGCAGCTGCCAGCTGCCTCTGCTCCCCAACTCTAGCCCTATACGACAACAAATATCTGTCCGCTCTTCCACATGTAGCACCTCTACAGAGCACCAGAGTGTGGGAAGCAGCAATGTACAGACCATCGAAACCCATCACTGCTGATAAACACCTAGTGTTCAGAAAAGGTGCTGAGGCTGGGTGAAGGCCTGGTGATCAGTGTTGTATTGACACCGATGTGATGGGCCTGGTGAGATACCGGCTTCAGCAGTGAACTGTTCCTGGCAGAGGACGGGACACAACGGTCTGTTACTGGCAGAAGAACATCAGGGCTATATGGCCCATCAAGAAGTGTTTGTGCAACTGCTAAGCCCCTTCATAATTTGACTACAATCCCATCTCCACACTTTACACATTAACAGACACCTGAACTATAAATATTAGTTCTATTTCTGATCTATTTTGTGGACGAGAATTTGACACCAAATCATAGGGACAGACTGACGGGTTTGTCCTCCTCACCCATCCCAGAAGGGACGTCTTGGGGGGAGATTTTTGCACCTCGGCTACGCTGAGTATATGTTTGTGTGTATTCTCTTTAGCTATATTTAGATTTTCTGCAGCTAGGGTATTTATCACCGGCAATTTCAAAGAACCTGTATATGTTGTGAGTGTAAATAAACTGTATTATTTTTCTATCTGACTGCTGCTTGGCAAGCTGTTTGCGAATCCAGTGCTGGGCCTACAGCAACACTTACAGGGTGCTATTTGCACATCCAACTGTTCCCTTAGAAGGGAACCGGGCCTACAACATCTGGTGTCAGACCTATAGTCGAAAATGTGCTATTTGTGCATCCAACTCCTGCCTTAGAAGGGAACCAGGCCTACAACGTACAGGCTGTTTGTGAATCTGATGCTGGGCCTATAGCAACACTTAAAGGGTGCTATTTGCACATCCAACGGCTCCCAGAAGGGAATTGGGCCTACAACATACAGGCTGTTTATGAATCTGGTGTTGGGCCTATAGCAACACTTCTTAACTGGCACACCAGTTAAGAGATAAATCCAGCCGCCCCTAGGCCCTCTAAGCTCTGAGGACCGGCTAGAACACAAGGGTATTTGTCTCTTACTAAATTTACCCCCCTACCACTTCACACAACACAGAGTATTGGAAGAGCTTTCCTTAACTGCAACATCCCAATTTAGTCAGATCAGCGTGGCACTACAAGGGAGTGTGATGTTGCAGGGAACAACATCCACTCCTGTTTGCCCTGGAAAGGTAGGAGTGATATGAAATGCAGGGGGAAAAAAACCCCCAGAACAGAATCCAGACAAGCAGCCCACCTCCCACTCCATGGGAAGGGTCGAGTTAGAGGAGCCTGCATTGCGCTGGCTGATTGCAATTAACACCATTTCTGGCTGGAAACAAGATGAAATTGCAACAGAGTTCCAGCTTTAATTGAAATTTCCTGGGATCTGTTATTACACGGCAGTGATTGTTCGGCAGCACTAATGAGCCTTTGCTCAGATGATTATCCAAGTGTCTCTCCAGTCACTATTTCATTATTGTATTATTAATGATCAGATAGGATTGTCACAGCTGAGACGAAACTTGAACATCAGACAACAGACAGCAGCGTGCGGATCAGAGCACACAAACACGACGACTTTGACACACACCCTCCTGCGACGGTGGCTGTAGCATCAGTGCTGGTGCATCAAACACAAAGTTCATGCCAATTCTGTTGGGGGGCAGCTGGGACCTTTCTTTTTTTCTATTATTTTTTTTGTGTGTGCTATTCGTCCGTATGAACTCTGCCATCCAGATGACCTTTTGTGTCCAGTCGTATGTGGACTATCGGGAACTATAGTGTGAAATATTGGTGCTATTCTTGTCTTCCAAGAAAAAGATTTTTGTTCTTTCTTGCTTTGCTCATTTCATAACGACAAGGCTAAAGCTCTGGTTTTTACTCATTCAGTGAAGTGATGACTGTAGCCTTCCCCTTCATAACCTTGTTGGTATGAAGAGCCTCCAAGACTCCCCCTGAGTGTCTATCTGGGTTTCATGGCCTGAACTGATCACTGAAAGAGTTTTAACATTTAGGAGCTGCTTATCCAGCCCACATTCTGTTGCTTGGATGTAATTCAGACCCCCCCTCTCATTCAACGGATCGCCCTGTGCCAAGTCCTGCATGAAATCAGGCAGGATCCTGCAAGTTATCCTCTTGGCATGGGACTGGGCCAACACTAGAAGTTGTTAATTTTGGTGAGGAGATTTACAAGATTTGGCAGCGCAGGGAAAGACCTGGCTCACTGCAGGCCTAGCTGCTTTGGGAAGCAGCTTTCCCTTGCCTCCAGGAATGGAGTTTTTCAGCGTAATGTTGCTGAAAGGACAGGGCTACATCTGTGCAGTTACGTCCATCAAATTTACCACTCTCCCATCGCTGCTTCTCTGATGGATACATAAGCAAACGTGTGACTCATTCCTCCTACCAGCTGTAGGACCTCCCTATCTCAAGGCCAAAGTCAAAAAGCCATAATTCCTAGAAAAGCCTTGCTTTGCTAAAAAGACAAGCTTATAAACTCAGCTTTGCAAAGACTGAGGAAAAGAAATATTTTAATATATGCCTGAAAGGCCTGCTTCACTTTCCCAGAGTGATAAATCCCACATCTCTCTTTTTACCAGCACAGCGTAGCCCACCACTACAGAAGACCAGTCTGTTCAAACCTCGCTGCTCATCATCATAGTATCATAGTATAGTATCATAGAATTGTCAGGGTTGGAAGGGAGCTCAAAGCTCATCCAGTTCCAACCCCCCTGCCATGGGCAGGGACACCTCCCACCAGAGCAGGTTGCTCAGAGCCCCAGCCAGCCTGGCCTTAAAGGCTTCCAGGGATGGGGCTTCCACCACCTCCCTGGGCAACCTGGGCCAGTGTCTCAGCACCCTCCTGGGGAAGAACTTCTTCCTAACATCCAATCTGAATCCACCCAGCTCTAGTTTTGATCCTACCACTACCCAACATCCTGAAAAGTCCCTCCCCAGCTTTCTCGTAGCCCCCTTAAGATACTGGGAGGCCACAATAAGGTCTCCTCAGAGCCTTCTCTTCTCCAGACTGAATAACCCCAACTCTCTCAAGTCTGCCTTCATAGGAGAGGTGCTCCAGCCCTTGGATCATCCTAGTGGCCCTTCTTGGGGCACGTTCCAGCACGTCCAGATCTTTCTTTTAACAGGGCCTCCAGAACTGGACGCAGTGCTCCAGGTGGGGTCTGATGAAAATGGAGTAGAGGGGGAGAACGACCTCCCTCATCTCTTGACTGACTTAAGAACATTTTAAACAGGCAGAAGCATCTCTCAGACAGCTTCCAGCAGCACTGCACATGGCCCCAGGCAAACGCAAACGCTTGAAATACACAATCCTTCCCAGTTTTGACCAGCAGCCAGGAGTTTCTGGGTTTGGATGGTTGGGGTTTTTCTTTCTAATCCCTCATGCTCCTTTTTGTATGATCTTGGGCAAATCCCTGCTCTGTTTGAGTCACTTCAGAGGTAAAAAGGGGCAAAAAGTTTAATCTCAAAGCTGGCTGACATTTAAATTTTCTTGTGAGACGTAGCCAGGGACAAGAAGGTAGTTTTAAAACAGCACAAAGGAACTGCAAAAATCAGGGTGAGTTAAAGGAATCGTTTCAGTCAGCAGAAGTATCCGTAAAACATTCAGACCTGCCAAACCTTAATGCTTGCTTTTTTTTTTGTCACTACAACTACATTTGATTCCTATTTTTTATTTTTTTTCCTGCTGTTCATAGTTAAATGAAGTCTATTGTTAACCCATGAAAGATAAGGGCTCCCTTGGGGTCGGAAGAGCACTCCAGCCACTATTCATTTTTTACTGGGGCTTGGTTGCCCAAGATCCTAAACATATATTAGTCATTGGACAAAAAAGAAAAGTTTGTTTCCCTGATATTTAATTTTACCATTAAATAAACATTGCAATATTTGTATAACCTTCTTCACCTAGGATTTCAGTGTGTTTTCTGATCTTCATAAAGGAAAATACACTGGCTATGTGCTAGATACTGTTCTTAATGCTGATAAAAGACAGTCTACACGTCCAGGAATCATTTTCTTAAAATCCTAGCATAGATTCTCTCTCTTTATGTTCTTCCTCAGAAACATACCAGACATGATTAGATCATTATGGTCTATCAATTTGTCATATTTCGGCAATTTTTTTTCTTTAAGGCTCCAAGATGAGAAATCACTAAAAAGGTCTAAAACCAGAGAAAAATCATTTTACAAAAACAATTGCTCCATTTTGATGTCAAAACACACAATATTCTTCTCCTCTGAAAGAACATTAAAGGAGGAAAAAAAAACCAGCTTCACATCCCCCTCAGCAGCAATCATTTCCCCCCCCGTGATTTTTGCACATTGTAGCTGCAGATACCTCTCTAAGAAATTACAGTGAAGTTTTCATTTACATGGCAGATGCTTTCCTGTTGAGACTCCACCTTAACCCCAATTCAGAGTATTGCCGTCTCGCCTAGTTGTTTAATCTGCATACCCACATACACACGCAAATATTGCTGTGAGCATGGCTGCGATGAAAGCGCGGATGAGATTGCAGAAGTTCCATGTTCACAAGGAGCTCAGCACAAGCAAACTCTGAGCCAGATGACTCCAAGCTAGCTTGGATACAGCTATCCAAGCACCTCCTCTGTCCAGCTGCGTAGACTGGTTGCAGCATGCCAGATATATAGAATCATAGAATCATCAAGGTTGGAGAAGACCTCCAAGATCATCAAGTCCAACCTTCTACCCAACACTTCCATGGTCACTAGACCGTGCTCTGAAGTGCCACAGCTACTCGCTGTTTGAATCCCTCCAGGGATGGTGACTCCACCACCTCCCTGGGAAGGCCGTTCCAATGTTTAACTACTCTTTCACTAAAGAAATTTTTCTTAATATCTAATCTGAATTTCCCCTGGTGCAACTTGTGGCCATTTCCTCTTGTCCTGTCATTAGTTATGAGGGAGAAGAGGCAACACCTGCCTGTCTACAACCTCCTTGTAGAGCCTCCTCCTCTGTAGACTAAACAAACCCAATTCCCTCAGCCTCTCCTCATCAGACACGTTCTCCAATTCCCTAAGCAGTTTCGTTGCCCTTCTCTGTACCCTCTCCAGTACCTTGATGTCTTTCTTACACCGTGGTGCCCAAAACTGGACACAGTATTCCAGGTATGGTCTTACCAGTGCTGAGTACAGGGGTATGATCACCTTCTCACTCCTGCTGGCCATGCTATTTCTGATACAGGCCAGGACGCTGTTGGCCATCCTGGGCACAGTGTTGGCTCATATTCAGCTGGCTGTCAATCAGCACCCCCAGGTCCCTTTCTGCCAGGCTATGGGATTAGTTTGGTGTGAAATGCAGATATCATGAGGAGACATTGCATTAAATTGCTGGCCCAGACTGACTCCCACAAGAGAAAAGAAGCTCTGATCCATGATTTCATGTGAATGTGCTTCTGCAAGTTCTCCAGTGGTACCAGCAGCTATTCCCTGCACCCCCAGGCCATTAGCATGCCATGCTAGCAGGTCAAGGAAGACAAAAAGGTCTCTGTAGCTCCCATCTGTCCCACTAGAAAGGATGAGCTGAATATGCTCTACATTCAATCACAAGAAATAATCAATCTGTAATTAAGAGACTTCTCTCCCACCCCTCTGGCAGGTCTTTGCCTCTTCTACCCTTCCATCCCCCACCAAGGCTTCCAGCATGAAGTCAATTTAATGAGATTTCTCAGTAACAAATGACCAGTTTGTAATAATTATATTTTCTTCTGCGATTGCTGTAAAAATGATTTAAAGCCGAGAAGGCTCCAATTTATTAAGCATCAAATTTTCTCTGGTGAACTCTTAGCTACAAAAAGAGCCTTAAGACTGAAGGAGCTCTCCTCCCCCACTCTGGGCTTTGCCATTGCCCTGAGATATCCATGGTTTATAGATGAAAATTTGACTCCTTTATGAAAATAAATGGATCCTGTGGCAGGCAGAGCCCAGCTGCATTTCCCACCCTTTCATCAAGCCTTATGGCAGCATGGCAAGAGAGTGGGGAAAGAAGTCACACAGAGAATAACAAACCCATCCTCAACCAGCTCCAGATCCATATTTTCCTAGATAACTTTACAAGACATTAGCAGAGCAAAGTCTAACTACTGTGCACCTTTCAGGCTATTGGGGGAAAGTCCAAAGCTAAAGGGAGTTCAGGTTCTCAGCTGTGGTACATCTGGGCTTGGGAAGTGTACAGACATGCTGAGAACACAACAGTCCTCTTGAATAACATCTAGAGGAGGTTTGGAAATGACATTCTGACCTTAATGCTTTATTTCAAAGGCACTTCACTGGCTTCGATAAATCGCAACGCTCAAGTTATGCAGTTGTTTCTACTTCAGAGAGAGACCGTAGTTAAATTAGTTATTTAAGGTAATGTAGAAAGTTCAGCGGGAAGTTAGAGTCAAAAGTTTTGTACTATTGCACTACCCCAGCAGTTCTCTGCCTGCCAGGGCTGGGAAGAAGCCCCAGGAGTCCTGGTTCTCCATTGCGTCCAAACGCAAAGTTCCTTCTTGCATTTCCCTGATTGTTCCTGTCCATTAAACGTCAATGCAGATTGCATCCTAAGCCTTTTCCCAGCAAATCTGGCTTGCTTTCTTCTTTATTGTGGCAGATTATTTCTATCACCAAGGCAGAGTCACCCAGCTGTGAGAAGATACGGAAACGTCACTAATGCTAAAGAAATTGATCCCACATCATTAGTTTTCCCCATGGCTCTCATTTTGAGTCAGCAGCGTCTCCTGCATTTTTGGACCTTTGATATGCGAGATGGGCAGAGAACATCACGGGGATTTGATTATAATCAGCAAGCACCACGCAAGCATGAGAAAGCAGCTATCAGTGGTTCTGCCTGTTGCTTATAAGGGGATGCATAGTGCAAGAAGATCTGAGTATAATACTGGACTTGATGCAGACCGGCAGGGCACTGAGAGAAATTCCTGGTGCCTCAGTAACCTTAATGCTATAGTGTGCCTGAAAACAGGAGCGCTGAAACTGGTGTCTGATGGCGGGATATTAAGCATATCAACTTGGGATACCGACGTTCAAGATTCAATCCTCAACTTGCTTCCTTCCCAACCCCCTCCCCGCCTTCCCAACTTGGTCACTCAGAGGAATGAAGGTGAGTTCAAAGAAGATCTCCCAATGTGCAACAGAAAACCTCGCCGTGCACAAGTAGCTCCCAAAAAATCCCAAAGGAAAAGGCTTGCCTGAAGTTTTCCCTTGTGTCACTGAAAGTTTATGCGAAGCCCTCATTTTATTCTATCTACTTTTGCCCGTACGCACCTCACGACAACGCCGAGAATGAAAAAGGCAGTTTTCTCTAGCACAGCTTCAATTACTGAAACAGCTCTCAGCGTGGAGTTCATTGAAATGCAGACCAGCTCACTTTCTTTTACCTTCAGCTGAACAGAAAAGGAAACAGCTTCTACTCGCTGATTGACCTTTCTGCTGAATAGGTTGTCTCACTCCAAAGCTGTGATCCATGACCCTGAGTGGAGCGGCATGGAAGGCCACGGATAATTATAACCCAACAGGGCTGTGACTGCTAAAACAAGAGAGTATTCCAACAGTAGGCGCTGGATTCCTATTTAAAGTGGCAAGCAATATCCACAGCAATTGATCCTTCCCATCTTTCTCCTCTCCTTGTCTTCCAAGGAGGAGGGAATGGATGCAAATAGAGATTTCTTTAATTAGAACAAGGAGCAAACTGGGGAGACAGTGGGGGACTGAACAAGCCTGGCTCATGGGGGAAGAGATTATTTTAATGAGCCTTAATTCTATTATATGAAAGATGATGAACAATCAATGTGCAATCATGCTGACAGGGAGTGGTTAAAGATTTCCGTCTTTGGTATGCATGAAAAAACAGATTTTCTCCACCTAGCAGAGAGAGCAAATATGAAAGAGGAAAGATAAAAGGAGCTGGGTCCTTTCATAGGGTGAATTGGCACAGTTTGACTGTTTTCTGATTAATACCAGCGAAAGATATGGCCAAGAGTTTCAAACTGCACAGTGTTTACCAACGGCTGTTGAAATCCAGCGTCTTGTTTCAAAACACACTTGTTACATGAACCTCCAAGCACGCCTACAAAAGGCTGTTAATTTAATTAATTATCTCCGGTAAATGGACCCCTAAGGGCTCCCAGAGGTAACATGCATCTTGGCAAGGAAACAACACAACTGACAGGAGCATCTGCCTTGCAGAAAATTACAGTGCCCACCTAGTGACATTAAGCAATGGAGAAGCAGCCAAGTTCTCCTTGCTCCTTCCTCAAGAGGGGCAAGGCATCAGTCACCGATCCCTGGCTCATCTCTGGACGTGGCTGAGAAGTTATACCACTGTCTGAAGTCAGAAACTTTGTTCAGCTGGGGGTATTTACTGCCCTGGAAATAAGGACAGCATTAAATATTTCCCTCTTTTTTCCTGGCACACTATACTCCTTTGTGAATAGTTAAGAGTGCTGGGTTCTGGTGCAGGTTTTGCGGGCCCTGAGACTCAGATTTTCAGCCAACACAGACAAATCTCACTCTGGTAGTAGCTGCGGTGAATCTCACTGGCATTATTTGTCACAACCTCCTTTCATCCTGCCACGGGCCAGATATTTCTAGTCAAGTGTGCGCAACGGCACATGGAGCCGCATAGCCTCGCATTACACGCTCAGGCAACCATTTGAGAAAGCACATCCACTATTCGTGCACGCCTACCAGCTCCGTGCGCCTTCACGTGGGCGCACAACACTCAAACGAGGTTCTCATGCATCTAGCTTGAACATTTCTGTGCACAACCACCTCCTGCTCTGTCAGGTTAGCGCTCAGACAATCAAGTTTTGCTTTACGAGCTAATGAGGCCATTTCTAATAAGATGAACTCAATCACACCCACGGAAAGGAACTTCGCTGCCTGATGATTTCCACCAGATTGACTAAAACAAAGCCTAACTTTTTCCTCAGCTATTTGCAATCACTGGATAAGCTTTGACTGGAGTAAATCAGATGAATTCCAGCCTCTTCAGTGAAGCTTTGCCAACATTTGGAAGCCGAAGATCATGCTCAGAAGACCTTGGGAAGGTCCTTCTACACATTGTCTGCAAAGATCTCGTTTCCTTTACCTGGAGGAAGGACTCATATCCCCAGGGGCCTATTTTATTGCTCCTCTTCCTTACACGCCATCCACACACTCTCCAACATTTGTTTAAATTCTTTTTGTTGCCTCTGATGAAAGGGGACATAAAATAGTACAATTCTGTCTTACCAACATTAGAACACTTCATTGTTCTCCATTATTGCATAAAGGCCAAAGAACGAAGCCACCCTGGCTGCAATGCTACTCTCATTTGAGCTTTTACAATTAATAATTTCGTATTTGCTAGCACCTTCACCTTAGATACATGGCCACACAAGACTCCCTACAACTCCATGGCCTCAGTGGAACTTTCACTCTGATAACTAGAAGCTCCACTGCAAACGACTATTTTTAGCTTAGCAAGCAAGAGGACAAACAATAAAAGAGCCAGGATAATGCATCATGAAATGTGCTTTGTTCATTTATTTGACAACTGCAGTTTAGGTGTAATTAATTATGATAATACTTCATGGCATACCAGCTAATGTTCTGTAGTCTCATTTGTTAAAGGCTCAGGAACATGAGGCCTCCCCTCCAGCCTTCTGCTGCTAAATCTTTTCTACGTAGTAGGGAAAACTCTGACATTTGGGGGGTGAATGTTGGAAAGGACACCACGGAACGAGGGTACACATCAAAAATTTGCCTTGGGAAATCTCTTGGGGGTTACACGCACAGAGACAGGGGTTTTGGTTGCTTTACATTTGATTCCTAAGACGGATACGAGGCCCTGCACAAATCACTGACACCATATAGAATCCTCTGCTGCCATTTCACATGACCACAACATTCAGTTGTAGCCCAAGATCTCTGCAATCAGCGCTCACATCTGACTCCCCGGCTAAGCCTGAGGTCTCATGCTAACAGCCGGGTGCAGGATTTTCTCTTCAGGATGCAGCTCCTCCTTCCTCATCACTGGCCCTTGTCACGCCAATAGCCTAACTTGGAGTTTCCTCTGCTGAGCTGCAGACCCAGGTGGAACACGCTCTGTCTCCCCACCGTGAATACTTCGTGGCCCCCGTTACAACATCACATGCCAGAAATCCACCCAAGGGAGCATCTCCACCCAAGTGCTGTGGACAGGCACCATGTGCCAGGCTGGGGGCAGCTCAAGCCTCCTTTGTGGCTGGCAGCATCAGAAGCTGCTGAGCTGTGGCTCATCTCAGCTCCCCAGCAGCCTCCTCAGCCGCTGCCAACTCTCTTTGTTGAGCAGACAATAAATTTTTCATGACAGAATTTCTCCCTGCACAAGGGCTCAGATCTCGGTGGAAGCCTCTAGGTGCTAGTGCAAGACAAACAATAAATAATTGTGTCTGTCAGAGCATGAGCAACGCGTACAACGCTGTAGACAGCTAGAATAGTTTTACACATTTATCTTCAGGCCTACATAGGTTGGGTGTCTCTTTCAAAAGCTGAAATTATATTAGCTTCACACTACGTATTGCTTTTCTTATTAAATCTGGCCAGACCAGTTCTTGTCTAGAAACCCGTGGCTGTCACATTAGTTTTATCTAAATGCGTACGGTGCCCTGGACATGTTCCAGCCTAACGACAGATCCATTCCTTCCTGCCTGGGTTAGGGCTGGCTTGCTTTCTTCTCCCTCCCCTCTCCACACAACAGCCTCTTCCACCACATGGAGGGAGTCAACCACCTCTTTCCCCTGCATCCCCTGCCCGTGCTTCTCTGAACTTTGCTGCCAGTCTCCGTGCATCCCTCAAGGACATCTAGAAGCAGCCAAGAAGTCGTTACCCGACTGCTGTTCCTCCTTCTAAACAACTTCCCCTCATGGATGAGCAGAAGGCTATCGCTTTGAGGATGCCAATTATCCTGAATACCTTAAAATAGCCGGTCCTTGGTAGAGGGTGGGAAAATAATCCCTAAAGAAGAATGATGTCTTGCTCCCTCTCTGCCTGGTCTTGTGTCTTTGAATGGCAACATCAGTCCTCCTGACAGCATCCTTCCTCTGCTGGTGTCACTTAAGATGAGTGTTGCTTTTCAGGTGCCTAAGCCAGGCCCACAGAGAAGCTGATTCATGTCATGCAGGGGCAAGAAAGCTTCTCTGGAGCATTCATATTTTGCCCTAATAGTTTTCTGGATGGCAGCTGAGCAAAGCACACAAGAGGTCAGAGGGAGATCAAACCCTCTCGGTCTTCCAGAGAAACCGGTGATTAACCGCTTCCTGGAGAGAAGCGACACAGAGGCATGAATAAAGAGACACTGGCTCTTAGACTATAAGAGCAAGTGGAAATTACTGATAAGCCAAGGGATTCAGAGAAATCTGTGATCGGTAACTGAGCGTATAATAACTGTAGCACCAGAGGAGCTCCCTGAGTGCCCATCTCTCCTCCTCCTCGCACCACTGCAGGCGCCCAGGGTGCCTGTCAGCTGCCGTGCTGAAGCTGAGGGAAAGCAAATTTATTGTCTTTATTAGGATCTGGATGGAGATGTGCATCTCCCCTTTTGGGGTCTATCCATTTTTTTACTTCATTGGTTCTGCGGGAGTCTTGTCCAGTCTCTACACACAGTGCCTGTCTACCTCCAGGGAGATATTTTTACTCCTGATAAGTGCAACCACTGTCACACTTCATAGAGTCATATAAAGTTGGAAAAAAATCGCCAGATATCACCTAATCCATCCCATTGCTCAGAGCAGGACAAGCACCATCAAAAGACCAGGTCAGCTGTGGCTTGGTCACTCCCTTACAAACCTCTGCCCACAACCACTTCAGTATCCTTCTGTTCAATTACCAAATTCTTGAATGACCCTTGTAATGAGCTCTAAAAAGCCTTTCAGAGAGCCACCCTTAACAACACAGCAGCTTGAGGAGAAGGTCTCTCCTCACCAGGTTGTAGAAAGCCCAGGACAGATTCACAGGTATCAGATTTGAGACCACACGAACCGAAGGCGCTTGCTGTGAAACACCAGCTGGCATTTAGGGGATTGCAGCATGAAGCAGAGTCCTCTCTCAGACACTGCTCCAGTTTCAGAGTGGCCTTGTAAGAAACCCCAATGTGCTTCCTCCTCAACACACTCCCTCACCTCCCATCTCTCGCCCAAGTTTTCTGAATGTCTCTTATGGTGAGCCTGCAACAGTAGTCGTTAATGAGGACCTGTTCTCACTCCGAGGCTCAAGCTGTTCTCATAGCACAAGTGATAATAAATATCGGCAGATTTCAATAGAGAAGAATTATCAGGTTTCAGTAGCTGTAACAATATCCAAATTATCAGGTGAAAGCCGTATGGAAAAGCAATTAGATAACAACACACTTGTATCAGAGTCACCCGAGACTTTTCATACTGTGGTAGAAAATCAGGAGCCGGAATAAGTTTGATTGGATTAAATAAAAGAACTGATCTGACCTCCTCATGATCTCCTACACAGGACTGAAGCTTTCCAGAGCTTTGAAAAAGCAATCACAACATTTTGTTTCAAGATTTCCTTCATTCCTTCCCTGTCTTGCAATAAGAACATGAAATAAGAATCACCTCTGTCCACCTTCTCTCCCAAAGGCTTTCTGCTTTATTGCATTCTTCAGGAATTTATCAGAGAAACCTCCAGACTCCCACCCCAAAATCCCACCAATAAACGCAACAAGGTGAAAAACTGACCTCATCGTTGCCGCTGATATTTTGAAACGCAGAAGTGGAGGAGTTTGTCTTTCTTGTCCATTCTTAGAGTGCCTGGAACTTCATAGATCAGACTGTTGACTAAGGATATATTCTGTGCCGGGCAATCTGAATAAATCTTCAAGAGGGTCCCATCACCTCCTGGAAAACAGTTGTAAGGAAGAGTTGTTAGAAAGGTAGTAGAGACACTTTTCCTTTTCATTTTGCTATGAAAAACATTTGGATGAAGGCAGAGGAAAGACTCATGCAGAACAAAGTTGTGCAGGCTGCGGAAAGAAGAGAGCCAGGGTTAAGGGGAGTTAAACTGTAATAGGCTTTGAGGGCAAGGACAAACCCATCAATACTTTGTGGCTCAGTGTCCAGTGTTTAAAAACCAAAGAAACAAAAAACCCAACCACAACAAACAAGTGGAAAATAAAGGAAATGGAGAAAATTTACAAAAGCCAACAGGGATCAGTGTTCCTGAAGAAAGGGGAAAAGCCACAAGAAAGCAGGTTTTGCTTCCTGGTTAGAAGTAAACAGTTGGAGTAAACAAACTGTTTGAAGGAAACATTTCACTCTGAAATGCAATTACAAACCCTACTCCTGCTCTGCCCCCCACCCAAAAGGGATGGGGGCTGCAAGTGAAAAGAAAATCAATTAAAGCACAGCAGCAAACACAACCCCCCCACACGTAATTTCCTAGTGAAGGAAGGAACACTCCATGGCAGTGGAAAGTAGGTTAAGATTTGCATGAAGCTCACACGCAGGACAGCACTAGAGGTTACCCCTAATAACCTCAGACAAGCCGAAATGTGTGCAAACTTCGTTTGCATTTCTTATTCTACTCTGATGCCTCCCCTCTTTTTATTTCTTGTGCACCTGTGGTGATGAATATTACAGGGTATTATTGCACTCCTGACATTTAAGCCAAGCAATTTCAGTGCTTGGAAGAAGCCCCAAAGAAGAGGAAGGGCAGGTGGTGAGGTCAGCTCGTGCCTAGATTCAAACTCTGTTTCTATTTACATTAATAGAAGGAAGAGTTGAATGTGTGGCGAACACACAGGAAATGTCATCTCTGTTCATCAGCTTTTGTATTGAAGGTAAGACCTGAATATTTATCTTCCCTTCCAGCCACTCAACTCCACAGGTCCATTAGCTCAGGGACACTCAGGTTTGACTGTGGGTATAAGGGCTGCCGTGGCTTTGGGATCTCAAACATCTAACTGAAACTTCCAGATGCATCTCTCTCCCCTCCCTTAAAAATGTTAACACGCTCCAGAACTGAGAATCAAAGGTAAAAAAAGAAGAGCCAATGTTTTATCAAGCCTAAGAGGAAAAAGTAATTTGGCAAATATTATGTAAAATAAAGGTTTCATAAAATAACTTGTGCTCTACCTTTTTTTTTNAAGATAACCCTAACATTTCTGTTGTGGGCAAACAGCAATTGCTTTTGCAGCCTTGATCTCCATAAAATATTTTCCCTTTGTTGTGCAATCACAGCCGAAAATGGGAATGCAAAAGAGGCTCAAAATAAGTCCGTATTTTCTTGAAGAGCAATTCACACAAACACTGTGTTTTCCATATTTACTTTGTTTGCCAAAATTAGAAGTGAAAGCCAGAGCAGCAGGATGGCAGACACTCCCCTGGTTAGAATTACTTCCACTCTTCTTGGGGTTTCTTACTGACAGTGTAAATTTGGGGCTTGTTAACACGCTACAAGACATCAAGTATCACACAGCTTTTGCTTTTCAATCTGCTTGCTTCTGTCGCTTAGTTGTGGCAACAGTTTAAGCCTGAGCAGGAGAGGGGGAAGCCTTTGCAGAGGGAATGCTGGTGGTCTGTCTGGGTTGGTTTTTCTTTCAGTTGTTGAAAAGGAGAAAGAAAGGTCCTTTTTTAAATAACTGGAAGTCACCACCACCATCAGGCTTGGAAGCCAGGACTGCAGAGAGGCTGGTCACTTGATTCAGAGAAGCCTCTGCTAAAAGCAAAGGAGAGAGGGAGGTTGTGTTTAGCCTCCTAATCCTGACTTCCAGGCTCAGCTCCCTGCTTTGATACAGAACCCAGCGAGATATTTCAGCTGGCAACTTTGAACCGCCTCTTTAACAGGATTAAGCTTCTAAATGCCTCAGTAGAAATTAGGCACCTAAATGTCTTCGAGGATCAGAGCCTGCTCTACAGCCAGCTGAGATTCGCAGAGATTTCTGTGCCTCGGGCTGTGGACAGTGTCTGATGAGACTTAGAGCACACACATCGTGAGCTGCCCGAACCCAGCCTGGCACTCTGGCTTCCCATCAGGAAAATTGGAGATAATAGTACTCTCTTGTCTTATGAGGGTGGAGAGGGGGAGAAAGACATCACGCTGTGTGATGCTCACCTAATACAGCCCTAGGGAACAGATGAGCGAGATTTTTCTCAAGCTTTTTAACAGAGAATAGCTCTACTGCCTTCAGTGGGGAAATGAAGCCAATTTGCACAGCCCAAAGATCTAGCTCTTGATGTTTATCTAAAGCTTCTAGGACTACAAATGAAGGCTTTGGGTATCACATCCTGCTGTTTGCTGCTATGAAGTGTAGAACATGAGCAGTTGTAACAGCGATGTGAAGCTTCTGGTGACGCTGGCCTCAAGGTAGGTAGCGCATCACAGGCCTTTGCGTGGTGGCAATGGATAACATAATAATTCTTCTGCTCGTGGTCCTGGAGAGAGCTGTGAGGAGTCAGAGAATTTGGTCTGGAAGTAAGTTCAAATCAAGGCTCTCTTCTGTTGCCAGGGCAGCGTTTCCTCCACATGATCTCCTGGCATAGCACAGCACCAACAGAGCTGTATGAGACCTTGGAGTTTGCCACTCATCTCAAATGCAATCAGACTCCAGACTTTCCCCCACCGCTTTCAATCAGAACCTGCCGCCTCTCCACGGTCCCCAATCAAGACAAATGTTCTTTTTTCCCCATGTCTCACAATAGGTTAATTCATTTTTCATCACCTATCCCCTCTATAAAGCCCAAGGTTGCTGTCTCCAGTCAGGTTTCCCCCCAGCTGTGCATCTGCCAGTATCTTGGTAACATAAGCCAGTAGCCTATGTACTGAGTTACTGTCTCCCAGAGCGCCCAACTTCCATAGATGCTCCCAAGGTCTCCACTGAAGATCTCCCAGCACCTACAAGAGATTCACTCCTGGAGGACACAGAACTGCCAAAAGAAGTGATGCCCAGCCCTTAAAGTCAGCCTCACTCCCAGACTCCTGTTACTCCAGTATAACCAGAACTTCCATCTGCACAATAATATTTCTTGGCCACGTCCAGTGACACTCTTGCTGCCCACCAAGCCTTTAGACAATCAGCAGTGAGGCTTTTTCCACTGGCATTTCATTGTGTTTATTAACTCTGGATGCTCAAGCGCTCCATCCAGTTAAAACTTAGTCTCTTCAGCCTTAAGACATAGTTCTGCAAAACTTATAATATACACCATGATAAATATATACGTTCTGTCCCTGCAGCAGCCTGGAGCTGCCCCAAATCAGTCCGTAGAGAAAAAAAACCCAGTAACATATCAAGTGGCTCAGCTGTGACCTGGCACCGCATAAGGTAACAAAATTTCTCAGGCAAGCAAACAAGGGCTGGGGAATTTTAATATCTTCTTCCCCTACAAGTCATTTCCAGTGTTTATGCTCCGTGGAGCTTCTCAGGAGTGTCAGAGCAGAACAAATGTCATTTTTAATGGACTTGCTAAATCATAAAAACCGTTTGCAAAATTGCATCTGATTAAAACATGAAAACGTTTCATTATTCACGGAAAAAATCCCAGGCAGTTTGCAGCAGCGGGCTGCCTAAAGAGAAGCCTTGGCCTGCAGGACTTTGCCTCAGTAACAAAATGCAATCCTATAACATACTCTAGCCAAATGCAGAGGCATTTTCCTGGAGTGACGGAACGAAGCTCAGTGGTTCATCATTCCATCATTAAGGCTTGTAGCAACATCTAAAACCACACGACAACGCACATTACAACTCGCAATTCGACAGCGGACATTGTCATTCATTGGCAATATTCAAAGACTTCCGAGATGTAGATCGCAGCTCCCTTTGGGAAAAGGTCAGCTCTGGAACAGGTCAGAATATTTCGTTTCTGTGGTGGTTGCCACTAAAATAATTTCCTGTCATTTATCCCCAATCTAAACTGCCCACATTCGCCAAGAAAAAATGATTCTTACTCCATACGGAAAGGGAGTAAAAATTGGAAGCTCTTTCCCACATGAACAAAGCAGATGTGGCAATAGAGCATATATTATAAATGGGGAGAGCTTTAGAGAGTAAATAGAGTTAAACCCATCAATATTGCCATGTTATATCATTTACTGGTGAGAACACAGAGGCTTAGTTCTAACTATGCTCTCTAGATGGTGATGCAGAGTAATTATGCTTTAGTTTACCGAGTGTGTAACCTTCGGTAACAGTATATTCTGAGAAGTGACAGAAAGTGATTTAGCCAGACGCATCACATCTAGGTAGCTGCCTTCATCCTAGATGTCAAATAATACATCAATCAAACTTCTACTCCTAAGCTGTTATTTAATTTTCACAGGATTCGGGAAGAGTGTTCCTTCCCAAAAAGCATATTTAAAATTTTCTTTTTAGCTAAATAATGCACCTTCAGGAGCAAAGGTAGGAAGGGAATCAATATAATTATCAAATTAATACAATTAAATTAATTATCAAATGTTGTGGCGCGCATAAAATTAAGGTAAAGGTGCTTTGAAACAGTCGGAGGAAGCTTTCAAGAGTAAAAATCAGACCTCCTGCGAGTGATGCTGCAGTATTTCCCCACATGCCAAGCAAACCGCGTCAGAGAGATGCTGAAGTTTGACTGAAGCAGATTTCCTATCGTTGTGCAGTGCCGTTGTAATGCAAAGGTTACAAACTCCTGATGTGTTCTGTTAGCTCAGCATTTCTCCTGAATTCCAGCTTGATGCACTGCCCTTTTCATCACGAGCACATTTCTTCCTGCCTGCCTTCCCTTTGCTCATCAGTTTTATCAACACAGCCTGGGGTGAAGAATGGCTTTCAAGATGCGGCGACGGCTAGATAGAAATTTTGGGCTTAATGCAAATTATAACAGTCAACAGAAGCCTATTAATAAGCTGCAGAAATCCAGCCGCGGCCCAGAATCGCAGCTGATGTAAACTGAAATAGCAGTGTCAGTTTACACCACAAGAGAGCCTGGCCTCGCAAGTTTATAAATCTCAGCGCTCTTTAAAAAACAAAACATTAAATCATTTTGCCCGAGAGACGAGAATATCAATTATATTGCTCTATATCTTTCACCATAACCATTGATTTGTGCTGCCCTATTTCATCCTAGGATTTTCAAACACAGGAGAAAATTTATGGCTCCGTTCTGTAGAGAAGAGAACGGAGGATCTCGCAAATTGCTGGTGGTCACTCAGCTGTGGTAATCCAACTTCCCATGTTCATCCCAGTGGAGCACAAATGCCACTCACCATCCTAAAAAAACTAATCCCTTACAGCGTGAGAGCTCAGCCAGCAGTGTTGGAGGGGCTCATTCTCACAATCAAACTGCTTGACTATGTCTCAGCAAGTCTGAAACGAGGGCACTCCCTTGCATGCCAAAGCTTCTTGGGCAAGGTGCTGTCAGAAGCCACCTTTCTGTGATGGGGACCCCCCAAAGCGACCCCTTGCTCCCCAGGTTCCCAGCACAGCCAAAGCTGCACCTGACCACAGTGAGGGGCTAGAGTCACATCACTTAAGCATAATATTAGATAAAAACAATAGGACAACGAGCACCAACCTTACCCCTGCATTATCTGTTGCAGAGCTGCAGCTCTGCTCTTTGCTTGACACTGAACCTGAAACAAGCCAAGCTAAAACCACCAACCTTTCCCAGGCAGGACTGTCTCCCTGCGGGAGATGTCAGGAATCAGGCACTTGAGCTAGAACTGAGAGCTAGGGCATAGCTTGGACACTACACTTACCATAGTATCATAGAATTGTCAGGGTTGGAAGGGACCTCAAAGATCATCTAGTTCCACCCCCCCTGCCATGGGCAGAGACACCTCCCACTAGAGCAGGTTGCTCAGAGTCCCATCCAGCCTGGCCTTAAAGGTTTCCAGGGATGGGGCTTATGTCCCAGCTAAGGACTGCAGGCGAGGTGCCAATAAACCTCCTGCAAAAGAAGTGAGATAACCTCCCTGGATATCTCAGGGCTAACAGTCAGTCAAGGACATACCTACTGCAGCTTGGAAGGACTGCAGCCAAAGGCAACACCAGAACTGCCTGGACAATAGTCAGCATTTCTCATTTCTATATTCATTCCACAAAATCTACAAACCGATGGCTTTCCAGCTCAAGCCGTAGAGTCATTGCTAGAGTTCTACTTTGCCTAACATGGAAAAAAAAAAAACAACCCACAAATGAAGAGCTTCTAAAGATGCAAGAAATTAATTATACAACTAACCACACTGTAGAAGGCATCAGCAGTTTTCCTTTTAACTTCCTGCCCTCAGTTCCCCAGAACTCCAGTTAATTCTGAGCCAAAGCATTTCAAAGCTCAATTCTTCTGCAGAAAAACCTAATGGAAACTAATTGATGTGAGAGAAATTCAAGCATGAAACAGAAAATGCCTTTCCCCTTACATGTTATTCACACCGTGGTGAGAACCTCAAAATAGGTAGTGGGAGTTTCTAGTTCATCTTGTTAGCGTGGATTTGCCAAATACTAACTCGCAAGTCACACACACTCTCAAGCTCACGGCCACACACTGTTTTTTCCCCTTAAATGGTCAGCAGCCACAGGAAAATAAAACCAATAATTATTAAAAAGGAGATAGAAAGTCTTAAAGGTTTCTAATAGCAACAGACCAAAAGGAATAGATCTGAAAGTTAGAGAAGGAGACTCTTCTATCTGCTGGCCTGGGTGCAAACAGTGTTTTCTAGAAATCACCATCCGAGCTAGCTCATGGCACACAAGGGGCTGACCTTTTCCTTCTCCACCGCTCAGCAAGAGCCATTGGGTGAGAGGAACAGACATCCCAGAGCTCGGAGAAATGCTGAGCAATAGTTCCGTGCCTTCTGCCAAGCGCTCGCAATCAGAAGGCAGGCTGCCCATTTGCTTCTCTCCAAACGCAGAAGCTCCGTTTTGTTTTGCTTTTCTTTCCTCTTTAGACTACGGCATAAAAAAAAGAAGCCAAAAAATATAGATATAAACGTCCACAACATGACAAGATGATGCTGCAGAGCCGACACGTGGGCAAGTGAGAGAGGAGATGCACTGGTAACTCTTAATAGAAACCACAGCCCATAAACAGTAAGGAACCGGGAAATCTGTGCGTACTCCTCACAACCTTGTTTATGCTAACAAAGCTTTGGTAATGAATTACTGGTAAGTGGCCTCCTCTCGTGGGAAATTATTCAGGCGAGCAGGTGCAGCTTAACAAACATTTATCTTCTTCTAGCTGCAAGGCGCTCCAGGAGATGTGCTGAAGGGACCATAAGGCACCAGCCACCAATACAAACATCCCCGGTGGGGTGTTGAGAGGTGGCGACACGCAGAAGCAAGAGATTGTTGGGTAGGTGAAGGGAGGGAAGGTTTCACCTGCTCAGACATCTGTCCCTCTTGATTCACAGATTCACAGAACGTTTGGGATTGGAAGGGACCTCGACAGCTCATCTAGTCCAATCCCCCTGCCAGAGCAGGACCACCTAGACCAAGTTACACAGGAATTCGTCCAGGCAGGTTTTAAACATCTCCAGAGAAGGAGATGCAAGCACCAGCCCTAAGTTGAGCATCCCCAACAGTACAGCCCTTGAAATCTTTACATACAGAGGTTTTTGGTGATTAGGCAACTGGTGTCTGCTGGTGTCACTTTTATTTGTGCCTTATTTTTAGTTTCTTCTTTTTTAAAGCTTCACAACTTGAACATCTCCTTTATAACGTAGAAAATGGGAATGAGGGTGGGGTTTGTAACTTTTGTTTACATCCTTATTCCAGATCCTCCTCTCAGGTAAAGAACAACAAAACAAAAAGCAAAACACAAACAGCAAAACAAAAGAGAAGTAACTCAACAGAGCAACATAATAAACCAAACAGCATTCCAACTGTTCGGCAAGTGACGAGTTCACCTGAGATTAAGTGATTTTTTTAGGCAGCCTGTAACAAAATGCTGCCTTGTGATAATAGTAGAAAGGCAACAAATTCTTAAAGAAAATAAAGGAGGTATACAATCCTGCTGGCCTCCACGAAGCTTGTGTTATCACTCTGAGAACAAAGCTTATTTTACCACCCTGAGAAGCCCATTCCTACACTGAAGAACATAGGGAGGAGGGTCCCCTAAGTTAGGATTTGAGGCTGTGAGTTCTGGGTGCCACTATTTTGTGTGTGACTTCGGGTAAGCCTCATCAGGCCTGACTGGTGTGTTTTTGCAATCGCATCTTTGCAGAGCTCTCACACCACCCCAGTTCCTCCGCTTTGCCCATGCTGGCAGCTAAGTCCCATTTTTGTTTGCAAAAGGCTCAGGCACTAATACAGCACTCGTCCTTTCAGTTCCTAGATGGATAAATACCCTCGCTGCCACTCTGAGCTGTCACAAGGATTTGTATCTGCGTTCATTACATCCCTTCCAGTCACAGTATAATTAAATCCAATGTTGCTTTAAGTCTCAGCGAGCAAAGGAAAATTCAAGAGATTAATCAGAATATTTTTCAAAAAGGGTTCTAAAAATATTCTAAATAGACCAGAAAACCAGATGAGTGGCACTCTCATTTATTACGGAACCAAGCTCTGGATACAACAATCAATTGACTTGATAGATAACACAGATCTTCTGCCTCCCCTATGTCGTTCTAGAAGCTCTTATTCAGAGCCAGATCAAGACATAATTCTCTCTATTATTGTCTCTCACTGGAGTTTATTTTTGGATGTGTGTTTTCAGCATTCTCTCAAGGGGTGTGCTGTTGTCATGATTTTGAATTAGGTTTTTCCTTTCTCCTTGTCCCCATCCTGTAATATTATTTTTCTTTTCCGCAGCACACGTGTCCTAAGATGCTGCTCAATTCTCTCCTTTCAGAAGCCTATGAGAATTGTGTTGCTGCTTTCGGGGCAGTCATGATGTAATTGCAGACACGCAATAGGAATTTCACATGTGGTTCTTAAAGCTTTACCAGAAGCCTGGACCTGCTTTTTGTGACGCATAATCTGATGTTTACAAAGCCTCTGGAGCTGGTTAAGCTTCTCAGCTGTTTGCTCCTGATCATTTCAGACCAAAATACACCTGATCACCTTTCGGCATCAAGTAAAACAGGTCCCTCTATGCCACCTTTAAGAGTAATTTCACAAGCTTCTTGGCAAGAGAAGGTTCTGACTGTTTCCTTGCCTGCTTTTGTCGCAGTGGCACAAGTCTAGTGACTGGGCAAAACTTCGGGCCGGTTTATGGCAAGAGCACGAGAACAAAAGCAGACACTCAGCATCTGCAGCTGGGCCAGCTGAGCTGTACAGCAGGGATGCAAATATTCCCACTGGAGCAGCCAGAGAGCTCCGATCCAGGAAAATTTCAGCGCTTAGATCAGTGTCACTTTAGCTGCTACCAAGAATTTATTCCAAATATATGACGCAGCAAAGTAAGGCACTTCCTTCCGTAGTGTAAATGACTTTGCAAGGGCATGAGGGGGTGATGGAAGAGGACATCTCAGTGCCTCACCTCTGAATTCTTGCTCCGATTCAAAACCAATAACTCCTGAGAAACATCAGATGCCATCTGCTGACCTCAGGGCAGCAGCTCTGCAGAACCTGGGCTGCTGGAGCCTGGGCCACCTCAGCACCTGCTCCCACACTCCCACTCCCCAGGGAGGCTTTGGGTCTGACAAGCACCAGCTACAGTCAGCTTATAGCTGGAGAGGAATTCAAAGCTCCTGATGTACCTGACTGTTCCCGTGGCTGGAACACGCCCCACAGGAGTGGTAATTCATTCAGAAATTAAGAAATAAACCAGTGGAAGTTCCAGAAGAGCCCAGCCTGCAATTGACTGCCTGAATACACTCTGAGCAAGGGGAATGCAAGATGGGCAACGTGCCGGCAGGATGGAAATTACATGGGGAAAGACGTAGGTAGCACTAGGGGAAGGAAAGGATATTAAAAACAGAGCATCATGATTCAATGCCAGAATTATTAGGAAAGCAAAGGAAATATGCTGGAAAGCAGCGTAATCCATATCAGTCACTGGATGCTGTTCCACTGGGGAAGACTGGAGGTGCCAAGGTTGAAAAGCCTGCCATTCATTATTTTTGATTTAGTGCTGCGCAGACAAGAGCAGCTTGCATGATGCATTGGTTGTATATCCTCCTATTGATCTCTCGGACTTAGTTTCCTAAACTTACCATCCATCACCCCCACCAGTCCCACTCAAACTCCCCTTGAAAGGAGGCTAAAGGGAAGCAGCTGTCCTGTCTCTCAGGGCCAAGGTCCAAATGGTTTATGAGAGCCAAGGACATATGAGAACTTGGGTTGATCCACTACCTCGGTGATGGATTGGCAGCATTTACAGATATTGCTTTCTCCCTACACAAACGGCTCTTCTGAAGGGTAGAGGCAGCCTTGAGGAAGCCGTGCTCCCACTTCCACTTAGGTGAGACAAACTGATCATGAGAGGGGGAGAATTCATCTCTAGCTCATGCACCACTCACTCCGCCACACTTCACTCCACCTCCATGGAAACTACCTCCAAAAAACTACCTCCTCCCAGGGTACAGATCCGAGCTTCACCAGAACGGTTTCAAACTAGCCTTTGCTAGAGAAAATATGGCAGCTCCACAGAACTCAGCTTTCGTTACCAGCCTCTCATCTAGTCTATGGAAAGTAGAAGCCTCTTATAGTCCATCAGTGGCAAGATGGTGCAGGGCATGGATATCCTCTCCGTACCCGATAGTTATGTCTCTGTTGCCCCATCCCAAGCAAAAACAACCCCTGAATTCTCTACCAAACAGACCTCACGAAAAGCAGTGGCAGTTTTGCCCCAAGCAAGGGCTAAGGAATCATCAAATAAATTGTTCTAGGATTCATCTCCCACATGTCCGGCTATCATTTTCTTTTGCTGTACCCTGCAAAACGTCTCACAAAAGCTTTAATGGATCTGACAGTCTTGAATCCATCATCTTAATTCTTACAGAAACCCTGGAAGGATCTTTACAAAAATTCTCACGGAGCTTCTCCCCGCCCCTTTCTTGTAAAAGATGCAGATGTTAAGAACACAAAGCATTATTCATTTCCTCCCTTTCTGACATTCCAGGTATAAGAGGAAAAAAAATAAAATAAAAGGAAGCCACGTTAAAAGCAATCTGTCTATGCTCAATAAGAGATGGGGGAAAAAAGAGAAGTGAAATTATGTATTATTAGATGATCTTCAGTTGCCCTCTCAATGCAAAGAGCAGCAGCATTAGGAGACAGGGAGAGCTTGAAAAACCTGTAAACGACTCCAAGGGAGAAGCACTCACTGAGGGAGGGAGAAGTGTTGCTGTCGAACAGGTTACGTGCCAAGAAATCTCAAAGTTTAGAAGAAAGCTGAAGAAGGTTTTTGTCTGAAAAAGGTCTTTAGACAACTATACAAATCCGTCTATGTTTATTTCTCCGTACGTGGGTTAACTAATCCCAGAATCCCAGAGTGTCAGGGGTTGGAAGGGACCTTGAAAGCTCCTCCAGTCCAATCCCCCCATTGCCGGAGCAGGATCACCCAGACCAAGTCCCACAGGAACTCGTCCAGGAGGGTTTGAAACGTCTCCAGAGAAGGAGACTCCACAACCCCCCTGGGCAGCCTGGGCCAGGCTCTGGCACCCTCACTGCAAAGAATCTGCAATAAACCCACCCGTGCCAACATGGCATGCAACAGAGCAAGAGTCCCAAACACACGCTTTGGAGTTAAGGCAAGAACCGAGCAAGGAGGAGAGGAAGCAGATGCTGACCATGCCTTGTGCTGCACTGGCCCAGCAACATCTCAGGGGTTGAGGAGACAAGAGCATCCAGAACTCAGCCAGAAATAACCTTGTTCGGAGGAACAGCCATGATTAAGCTGTAGAAAAAAAATAAACTAGGATCTGTTTACCTATTCCCAAACAGCTCTACTATTAGCCGACTACCGAGAGGTAGCTCAGAGCAGCGGTGCTTGCTGGCTTAACCATTACTGCTTAATATTACCGGGCCTGTTAATGCGAGATAAATTCATGTACAGGAAATTGGATGCAATTAGAGTCATTCCAGCAATAGTTCGGAATGGAACTGACCTTTGCTTTCACATGCAGGGGTCCAACAGGTATTATGATTAATATTATTTGTTGTAGAAGAATGTTTTAGCGTTTGCAAGTACCCAAACAACTTACCTAAGCAAAGTGAATCACAACGGGAAATAAGGTTTATAGAGAATGGTTTGGGATTTAAAATTCCTAAATTTCAGTCTCATCTTTGTCATCAGTTCAGTGTGGCAGTAAATTTGCCTCTCTCTGATTCATTTTACCCATGTGTAAGGCTTGGATGACTCAACAATCCCTTACAGCTCCTGAATATGCTCTGCTTTTTATTTGACACTTCCCTTATTTGGTGTTGACACCTTCACAGCACTTACAGGCAATTATCAGTTTCCACCGAGAATCTACCTTGCAAAGTCAGCCTAGCAGTCTGTTGGGAAATCAAATTATTCCAATGGGCAAATTCCTTTATTAGGATAAATAATAGGGGTCTCTTCCAAGCCTGCTTTCTATAGCTGATACACAAAGCAGTCCTTAGATAGCATCTGAAAGGTTTACCCTAGTCTTAAGCAGTACTAACATTTCAGGGGTGACTTTAGCCAACACAGCTGTAAATGGATACCTGTTGTTTGCAGCCGGTCAGAACTGGATGGACATCAAAAACACCTTGCATTGTATTTTCAAGCTTATGTATCTTCCCTTTTCCGCTGCTGCATCGTGCACCCAGCAGTGCTCCCCAGTCATCTGTCTAACCTCAGGGTCTGCAGCTACCAGTCAAAACTCTTAAAAGTCTGGCATCGTGGGCTTAATACACAAAGTGCTTATTTTAAACACAGACTGATGGCTTTTCTCCTAGATAATGATGATTGATTCTGTTTTCCATCCTTTGTCAAAGCTCAGCACATGCCTAGAATTTTAACTAGTCCTTCTTCTGATGCTTCCATGCATCCATCTGTTCCTCTGGATCTCTCTCATTCTCCTGCTTTAAATAATGAACTTTGCTACCCTCAGAACAATCTATTAATAAATAACAATCTCGGAGATTACACAAGCCAATTAATAGTAAAGCAGCATCAGGAGCTGAAGTGATAGATGCCAGTGAATGGGAGAGGTGTGGGAGGGTGGTGAAGCTGCCAGTCCTTGTACACACAAGCAGCAGAACTCTCCACAACAGCTGGGGGGGCAAAGTTGTGCCAGAAGGAAGGATGGCCCCGCAGGGCTCTACCTTTCTACAGAACCCTCAGAGTTGGACAGGACTGTTCCCTACACCTGTTGGGCATTTAGGAAGGGTCTAAACCTTTGACTCAGCTGCATTTTTGCTTCACTTAATGCTAAGCACATGCTGGAATGTTTAGCTGAGTGGTTTGCTAGTATCTTAGTTCCCTGTGTTTGTCATCTCAGTTTATTCCTTTCATTTTCGGTCTTCCACTCTTCTGTCCTCTCCTCCTTTCCCTTTAATTTCTCAGTTTAACTCCTGCAGGTTTTTTTTCCCCTCGTTTCTCCCTCTCTGCCCTTCATAATGACTTAATCTGGCAGGCAGTGTGACAAGCGAATGAATCGAACATGGAGTTTTCCTGCGCTCCAGATTCATTTGAAGATTTCTCCCAGATGCAGCTCTAAAGCCCCAGATTCAATTTCCCTTTGACATAATAACAGAATTAGTCTCATATTGTCATACATAAATTACTCGCAAGCCTGGTGCCAGGAGAGAAAGAAAGAGGAGGGGAAAAAAACCCAAGAAGAACAGGATTCAAAGGAAGGTGTGACTGTGACAAGCAACAACAGAATAACAATAGGCGACCAGTGGATGACATCTATCATATCTGACAAACGAGGAGAAAGCCATCTCTATATCAAACATAAGAATTATTTACCTCTTCTTCTCTCAGCCCTTGAGCCATTAAACCTTATACTGAGGATTTTTGTGTCTTGAAGGACACCCACAGTCTAAATAACTCTCCGATTGAAAAAAATATTGTATCTCACTTCTAGTTTAGTGGGGTGGGTTTTTTTTCTTCAAGGCATCATTCACAGAAATAACCCTGCAGTCCTTAGCCGGGAGAACGAGACTGCTCCTGTGAAAGTCTTCAGAGAGAAGAATGGACAATTCTTTTTCCATCCTCTTCAACTGGTTTAAAGACTTCAGCTGCTCGCAGGCAGCAGCTCACCCAGGCTGCTTCTCCTGGGAGGCAGGACACTGCAGGTGATGATGGCTCCTCAAGGCAAGCTCAGAGCCTCCTGCTATCAAACTCTTGCAGCTGCCTGTAGAAACGAAGAAAATTTCACTGCCACCCAAACACAGGCATTCGGGATGAGAAGCAACAGTGATTTAAGTTAAATAAGCAAGCGAGCAAAAGCTGAGCAACCTCAGCAGGTTGAAATAACTCCTTGCTAGAGAACTGCAAGCCAGATGATTCCTAAGGATTGTGCACAATGCTTCGGGCCCAGGCAGAGTTTTCAAGGCTGCTCCAACAAGCACTTGAAAGTGAACACAGCGCTGGCCACAAAGCGCTCAACGTTTCTGACTGAACACTGTATTTCACCCTGTTGTGGTGTTTTTCGCTGCCTCACCGCTCTGATGTATGTCAGATAGCTCACATCACTGCTTATTGTCATTTGAATGTCACCGTGTCCCGTGAAGGCACGATCAATGGTAGGAGTCTGAAGCCTCCTGAACAGCAGCCATCTGAAACTTCAGCTCACATCTCACTCTTCATCTACCAAACTGCTCCTAGTAATAAAACAACCTGACCTAAACAGAGACAGCTTTGGATTTTTCAAGGAATCTCGACAACCTTATATCCTTGATTAGGTGGCTTCTGCCCTTCTCTTGTGGTCTTTCAGCAAGCAGCAAATTGGCAGTTAGGAATTGAATCCAGAAGGTGAAACGTGGAAGATGTCAGCACAAGTGAGCAAAGTGAGCAACGCGTAGCGGAGCTGTGAATACCCGTAGGCTGCGCCAGGTCAGAAAAAAGATGGTCCTATCTATCCCTTAAATTCCAGCTGTCAGTTTGCTTTGAAACCCTCCAATTAGGTTCACTTTCTGGGGATGAGCTGCTGACAGGATGCTGACAGGATGCTCACAGATGCCAGAAATCCCAACGCTGGAGCATCACTTCTCATGGGTGCTGCTACCTAAGGGGGAGAGGACAGTGGAAAAGGCCAGTTTTCCTCTGGTGACTCAGCCTTTTGTTAGCTGTGTGAATATTGGCTGCTAAATAACACCACTGTCACCCGCCAAAGAAGAGGTACAGGGAGCCCCTGAATTTATAAACACCAAGAGATGGGGAGGGAGTCCAGACCACGGCCATCCACAGAGCGATAAGTATCAGCCTCGGGGATGCTGAACTTCAAACCAAAGCCAGGTTTTATTTGCCTGTTGACAGAGCAAGGAGGTTTGTTGGTCTTTCTAACCCACCTGTGAGACAGCAAAGGTCTCTCTAATCTAGCAAAGGCATAACGAAAAGTAGTGGCTTAAAGCTGCAGCCAGAGAAATCCAGGCTGGAAGTAGGACATGTTTTGTATTTCTCCAGCAAAAAAATAAGCCATTGGAGCAGCTCGCCTAGGGGATGGAGCGGATTGTGTCCTTGCACATCCAAACACAGGGGAAGCTGCTGAAGATTGTCATGTTCTGAAGGGAAGAAGCTAGGCTGACTTTGAAATCACCCTCTGCTGAGTAGCCGGCGCTGCATGAAAACCCCACGCCCCCGTTTCCTTCCAGCAGGTGCCAAAAGCCCCTCAGAGGAATCGAAGGAACTTTCCATAGCAAGAAGCTGGGAGATCTTCCTCCCTCCCCTTCTTTCCCCCTTCCATGAATAACGTCAGCCATTGACCTTTTCAAACACAGCGCTTGCCGTGAAATATTACGTTACGGTTATCACCAGCACCAGCGGAAGAAGGGGCTGGGGAGAAGTCTCAAGCCTGCTCGTGTGCCAGATAAAGGGCTCTACGGTTGTAACAACCTACGAGGAAATTTTATGACCATCTCTCTGGCATTTAAAATTAATACAGTTATTAAGAGAGATATTGTTTTACAGCATAATGGCTTTTTAACAAGGTGAATGCCATGAACTCCTGCCTCAGAAGAGGAGAGGAAAAAAGGAAGTATGGAGGGTCGCCGTGCATTTGTGCCTCTTGGAAGAGATCATCAGCGATAGAGGAGCCGTAAGGACCAGTTGTACCCTGCAATGAGATTGGGTTCTAATTTGTGACAATTCGGTGTTATTAACCCTCTGGCTGTGCACAGAGGTCCTGCAAGAGCAGAGAAACAGGACAGATTCAGCCCAAAGACGCTTCCATCACAGTGTGATGACAGGCTGGCCATGGCCTACTCCAAGGCTGGTAAGCTGTCCCATCGTCTGTGTTTTCAGTCCTTCCTCCCTGCCCTTGTTTCTTCAGCTATTCAAAGGTGTCTCTGCACAAAACGATACTTGCTTGTCTGGATGGTTTCTGCCTAGGCCTCCAGAAAGCATCCCTTTTGCAAAGCCACCAGCTAAGCCAGGCATGGTCTGTTCACAACCACGTCCCTGCAAAATGCCACAGGCTGCTGCTTCCTCCAGAGGTGCCAATATTTTGAATTGCTGGTTGCAGAATCACTCCGCATTATGTAGACGTTGCCTTCAGGGGGGCAAATTCTCTCCTTGCTTACACCGGTTCAGGTTTGGATTAGTTTTGCAACAAGCAGGACGCTTTCAAACCTGGTTGTAATTACATTCCTCATTGTGTAGAGAGGCTTTAACACCGTGCAATGTTTATTTGGTAGAAGGTGTGCTTCAGGGTAGCTAAAACACTGTTCAGCAGGGCTGGAAGGTCTTTCTCTGGCAAACTACTGAGGCTCCTGAACCCTGGAATTTCAGCTCCTAGATGCATTGGATGTTTTTAGCTGCTACAGTACAATTCGTTGGACCGTGAACATTTAAACCAGGCAGTTTGCCTCGCGCTATAACAATAACTACATTATCTACAACATCACAAATCTTTACCTCATCTGCAATCTAGCCCAGCGAAGGACATGGATCATCGGCTAAATCATTAATAAAAGTATTGAATAGCTGTGGACCAAAATAATCCATCCCTGGGGAACCTGCTTGAAACAGCCTTCTTCATTGATATTGTTCCTTGAACAACTGCATTTGGAGCTCTGCAGCCGAGCCACGCTCTCATCCATCTAGCACGCGTCCTATTAATTCCACTTCATGAGGGTTTTTTCTTAATCAAAATGTCAGGTGATACCAAGTCAAATGCCTTAGAGGAAGCTCAGGATATGCTACCAACACGGCTGCCCGTATCAGCCAGATCCGTACCCCTGTCACAAAAGACAGCAGCTTGGTTTGATGAGACCTACCTCGGAGGACACTCTGCTGACTCACATTAATTTTATTTTTATCCTCCGACTTGTTCTTGCCGAAATATCAGATCAGCCATTCCTCTACGTAACACAGCTTTGACCTCACACTGCTGCTTCTCTCACCATCTGGCTCGCCTCTTTTTTTTTTTTTT
>WEIS01090989.1:0-29171 GCA_013389965.1 Todus mexicanus
GAAACTTCCTATGCTCCAGTTTGGAGCCCCTTGTCCTAACATTGGACGACACTAAGAAGAGCCTGGCTCCATCCTCCTGACGCTCACCCTTTACATATTTATAAATATTAATGAGGTCAATGAGGAAAATGTTCAGAAGGAGCCTTCTTAAAACCATCTACTACTCATGGGATGGCTACAGCACCTTTGATAACCAATTCCCTTTTCAGACACCTAAAAGATCAATAGACATTTATGAAAACCTGAGCCTCTGCTATGTAGCTTTAAGTGTCTTGATAAAATGCCTGTTTATTAGAGATTCCCAAAGAAATAAAAGCCAAATCTAAAATGCAAGCGGGCTACCTCCAAGCTAACCTCTGAATGTAACACGCCAAGGCACTTCTACTTTACTTGGAGACTTCCAGGCAACAGGTGAAGTATCTACAACTTCACATCTGAATGGTATCAATTACCCTATCCTCAGATAGGCTCTGATGGACATACAGTTACACTTGCTTAAATCTTCCAAAAAACATTAGTCACAGGGACTTTTATATTAATTTGCTTTAATTTTCCTGACACAACTAGACACGGAACACAAACAAGAACTCTTCTGCTGAGCTCTCCTTCCCCCTGGTTTAGAAGAACAGCATTCTAAGCTTCTTGGTAGCTCAAGAGGCATTATATAACTGCCCTTGGTCTTCTCCTTAAAACTTGTGCCACAAAAGCCACCATGGCCACACCATCACCATCAGTAGGAACACATGGCTGCACTTTCTGCATTGTGGGCCATGAAGAGGAGCTGACTGTGCTGAGAAAGAATAACATAACATACTGCCTAGTTCATCCACAGACCAAAATTTGGTGTCATTCACCAATGAGATAGTTGTTTAGCTGATTATGTAGGAAGGGAATTATGGAATCACAGAATGGTCTGGGTTGGAAGGGACCTTTCAAGGTCGTCTAGTCCAACCTCCCTGCAGCGAGCAGGGACATCTTCAATTAGAGCAGAGCTACACAGAAGTGTAACAGTGCTTTGGTTATTTAACCAAGCAAGGGGAGGTACAACAATATATGGCAATACTCTACCAAAAATCCTATACTTGCATAACATTGTGGTACTAAATATGACACTTGATCCTATCTACAAAATTTCAGTTTGTTGACAGGAGCAGAGTAATTAGGCAGAAGAAGTCTTCCTGGATTTCTCCATAGTCATCTGAACAGCGTATCAGGAAGAAAATTACAGCAGTAGAGACTTTGCGTGATCAATACATAATGAAAGAGCTTTAAAGTAATAATGTTTTGCTTGCTCAGTGCCTGTTTCTTTTCTTCATAATTGATTTTTCACTGAGGTTTTAAGACTACATTAGCAGTCTCAAAACCATGGGTACAAAACCAGCTACTTTATACCTCTTGTACCTTCTCCCAGCAAGTTAATCCCAGGTGGAAGTTTTTCCACTGATGGTGCTACTTAGGAGCTGAATTAGGATTTTAATTACTCATTACATATTTTTCTCTGTTTGTTTCTACAGTGCAAGACACAGGGACTTTACAACACACAAGCAGCTTGTCACCCTTCATATCCTTATCTCAAGTTTGAGGAAGCTTAACCATGTCATCTGTACCTCTGGTGAACAAAAAAGTCACACAGAGCACATTTATTTTAAAAACACCATTTCATACATCCATTAAAGGGGAGGTTATGAGTGGATCATATCAAAAACATTGAAAATCCTTTCATCGCAATCAAAAATATTATGGCGAGTCTATAGGTCACTGCCAAATGCAATGAACAATATGCGATCCGATTTCTGCCACTTGAGCTGACTGGCGCCTTTAAAACCAGTTTTGGCAGCAGCATAAAACACATTTCTGTTGGTTCAAGGAACCAGAAGCAACAATGTAAAATTAGCTTTTGAACTAGATACAAAAGTACTCTGGGTAAGACATCTGTCTGTCATTAATTTTCCTCCACAGCAGCAAACCAAATGATAGTCCTCAAGGTGACCCTAGGATGTGTATATTATTCACAGTATAGCAGTCACTTTACGGAGGAACTGCTGTGTTTAACTTGGATCCAGACCTTAACAATTTCTAATGTCGTTTAAAAGTATGATTTGGAGCCAAATGGGATAGAAGGATTTTCAGTTTGGGTTTATTTTTCTTTTGGTAAGTAAATTCCATATATAGTCCTCCTTCTAAACTGAGAATTCTTGCATATGTAATATAAGAAGGAAGGCAAGATTTAGAAATGCATGGCCTACCAAATAGCTTCAAGAACTAAGAAGAAAAGAATTCAACAAGATAAATGCGAAGACACACATACAATAAATTCTACCCTTTCTTGCAAAAATAAAAAAAGGAGTGAAATGAAGAATAAAATATTGTCTACAAAACAGTTTCACAAAAGCTGTATTTTCTTAAGACAAGATATTTGCAAGTATAAGTTTTTATTCGACCCATTCTATCACTTTAAATAGCTGCATACTTAAAAGACTTCCAGTAGAGCAGATTTTAAAATGCCCTTTTCGTAGAGATTCTTCCAAAATTTTTCTTGATTCACGCTGCATATGAACTCTTCTGCCCCTGGCCAAGCCATAAAAAATTTCAATATAAAAGCAGAGGACAGAAGGATACCTGAGACCCCCATCTTGAAAACGTGTTTAAGTAACACTATTACTTCAATCTCAAAACAAGAGGTATCCTGCTAGGAATCAGATCAGTCTTATTTCCTATGCTAAAAGGACAGGCAAAGGTAACTAAGTTTAATTCACAAGTTCTAAATCAAGCCCTATACCTTGAATGCAAAGTTATGGGTGCTTCCCAAAATCACTGCCTCAAAGTCATTTGCTGCCTTAACAGGAGATTCTCATTAATTCGTAATTATACTCAATTTGCATGTAAGCTTTTGGGATGGATCTTTTCCATTGCTGTCACAGAATCCCAATCTGTGGGAGGTTGGAAGGGTCTTCTGGAGGTCATCTGGTCCAACCCTCCTACTCCAGCAGGGTCACCCAGAGCAGGGGGCCCAGCATCGCAGTGTCCAGACGTGTTTGGAATCTCTCCAGAGAGGAAGACTGACTCCACAACCTTTCTGGGCAGCCTGCACCAGGTTCTGACACCCTCACACCAAAGAAGTTTTTCCTACTGCTCAGATGGANTCTTCACTGTCACTTCTGGAATACGCAGATGTGCCTTTATTACCAGTTATACGGCCATAGTGATGTTTCTATGGGAATAACAAGTAATAAAAGAATATAGATAATGGAATGAGATTATGAGGGAGTCACAATGCCCACCCTCTGTCAGTTCCCACTAGGCAGAAGTCTTAAATCATCAAAAAAGAGAGGAGGAACCATTGCCTCCCAATTACAACATCAAAGACACACTTTCCAGATACACACAGAGAAAAGCAACACCAGAAGTGCCAGGAATTTTTACGACTCATGGGGTTTGTCACCCACCTCTACAGCCGTTCCTTTTCTGCATAAGCAAGGAATCTGAGAAGTTCCATTCCCGTTCAGCAGTACCTGCACCAACGACACCTTTCTGGGAAGGAGGGGTGTGATTTGCTTTGTGTAGCCTCTATTATTATCTGTGTTTTGTTGGTGGGAAGCAATGCTATGCAACTTTGCTCAGCTTTTTTCTTTCTCTATAATTGCATTTCCATTTGTTTCTAGGCTGGAGCTCCTGGTGACCGATTTGTCTCAGGATGAGGCCTGAGCTACAAGACAAGGGGAAGAAAGGGGATCTTTTCAATTTGTAATTATGTTCTAACTGCATATCTCTGAGTTTTTTCCTAAGAATTTTTTTTCAAAAAAAATATTTCAGGCAGCGTTCAGCAAAGCGATTTATTGAAGTCATTATTTTTAAATCCTATTCTCAGAGGTTTGCACAAAAGCAGACATTTTTCTGTGAAATTAATGCTTACAGGAAGATCAACAAGAAACATTCATAAATGCCTTTCTCCAAGACTGACATAAAATTAGCATCAAAATTCATAACCTTTGGGTAAATTGGGACTTGCTACACACAAAACTCTGCTTGTTTCTCCAGGGGCACTGGATGAATCTCTCTGAAGGTTTTTGAGACCCTGAATCTCTGCAGGCTTCCATAGTTAGACGATTTTAGTGCAAGACACAGCAGCTTTCCAAAAATACCTAATAGAGATTACATAAAATGAGTGGAAAGACTGCAAAAGGTTTTGATCAAACAATTTGTGGCATTTCTGACTGTGAATGCAAATGAAATAGTATCAGTGACCTTAAAAATGAACTGAAGCAAGGGGTCCTCGGAGACATGGAATCAGAATAGAAGGGTGGTTGTTTTTTTTTCCTCTGAGGGTGAGATAATGGTTGGACTAGAGCTTTTTAATACATTGTGCTCAGTAAATCCATTTCCAGGACAAAACTCCTGTAGAATATTTGATTTCTGGCATGAAAACTACTATGGCTGAATTAGTAAATCCTTCAGCAGTAAGTTACGTTCTCGAGGCTTCAGAAAGCTTCTTTTCTGGAGATTTGTACTTGCTTACTAATTATTTCCCTAGATGTTAAGTAAAAAATAAAGGAGGTTCTTCTGAAGGATGCTTTATTTTTCTTTCTTGTGTAATAGGCATGTTTTGTTTCCATTTTTTTCCCATAGGGAACAGCTGATATTAGCAGTCCCCAAACTTTGGAAGAAAAGTCAACAGATTAGACATGGAAAAAACTTCGACCCTGCAAAACGTAATTTTTTCCTGTATCACACAAATATGTTCCCAAGAAACTTTGAAATACAGTACACTCACATTGACTTCTTGTACTGTAATCAAGTATCCACAGTATTCCCCAGTCATTGTGGTACCTTACTAGTGATAAGCACCAGGCTTTAGCCCAGTCCTCACCTGAATCCCTGCACCCGACTTGTGAAGGACACCAGCCCTGCAGTATTTTGAGCAGAAAACAGAAAAATTAGACCTTTTTCTGCCAGGTGTTTCCCGAGGCAACAATCCAGGGCTTTTACCCACCTCCCTGAACATCATTCTCCCTCTGAAAATTATTCACTTCTCCAAAACTCCAATCCTTTTTGCACAAGGTGATGCTTGACAAGGACTTGCTCTCAAGGATGAATTTCTTCTTCTCTTGGGAATGCAAAGGATACTCTCTCGGGTTTTGCAAAGGATACTGCCGATTCTATTTAAAAAGTGGGCTTGGAAACCAGACATTTCCCGGTCCCTCTCAGACCAAGATAATCTGCAACTTGATTACAAAGACGTCACTCTGCGCAGAAGGAACACCAACCATGTTCCCAATCTGAACTGGCATTAACAGAAAAATGGAGATGGTTGGTTGGTGGGTCTCTTGGGAAAAGCCTCTCCCAGGATAATTTAGTAAAAACATTTTCTCTGCAAGACCATTTCTGTTCCCAAGGACTACACAAATAAGTCAGCTTTCTCATAGTCTCATTCACTCTACGGAGAAACATAAAATAACACATAATAGGTTTTAAAGGTTTCAGGAATAGAAAGCTAAAAAGAAGCCATAGGCACAGGTTTATAGATGGGCCACACACGCAAACTGTGAAGTTCTCACTGAAAGGCTTTCTAGGGTCGCCATCTCCACAGGGCACTGATACCATATGCACTACAGCAATGATCACCACCACAGTATCATCAGCATGTTCATCAACCTCAACTGGTCCAACTCTCCTCAAAAGTTGGGAAATCACAGCATCCCATGGCTTTGAGCAGCCACATCCTGCAAAACTCATAGGATGGACAGCCCCCAGCTTCTCCAGTCATATAAGGCTTCAGTTGTGTCTGGAGCAAAAGGCCATGGAGCAGGGGATGGAAGCAAATCACAGCAAATTCCATCACTTCTACTTGGCTAATCATCATTTTGCTTTTAACTAATTAGTATGGTCATGGTGACTGGGTAAGTGGTAGGGATGGAGGAATGAGAAGACATTTTTCTTTTTCTCTTGTCCAGAACAGGTAGATCACAGACACTGGAGATATTAGAAATCATAGTGTCTTCACAGCCTATCCCAGGAGTTTTGCACAACAGGCATCTCATAGCTAGCATAGCAGAAAAAAAACCAAACATCACTGGTTATTGTCCATCTAGAGCTCAACTCAGTCTAAACTCACCAGTTACTCTGAATCACTTCAAGTTCCGTCAAGTGACATATAAAAAAAGAAAACTCAGAACAGGAAATAACTATGGAGGATCTAAAATTAAAACAAGGAAAACCTCTACATTTTACTGGGCATGTTCTCCTGTGAGCCGAGCTCAGAAGGCACTTGGTCATTACCCCAAAAAGCAGTTTATTTCCTCTCCCATATCCTAAGAAACAGCAGCATTTACACCCAAGATAGGGATGGCTCCTAATTCCCATTGGTTGTCTCTACCCTTTCCCCAGTGCTAGTACACAAACATCTCTAAGGAAGAGCAATCCATGTGTCAGATTCGTCACATATAACACACCTCCCGCGCTCATCCTACAGTATTTCAGGCAGTGATATCAGGCGCGCAGTATATGCCTCTCTCATAAGCAATTACTTTCTTTTTCTTTCCTAAAACAGGAGACATCTCACAAACAGTCACTCTGTTGTGTTATCTGAAACAAAGCAAACAAGATGTCATGGTGGGGTTCTGTTACAGGCCACCGAGCCATGACCTAGAGATTTGAGGCTCTACAAAGGGATCTAGAGAAGCTGGTTTGATAGGCTGAGACCAATGGGATGAGGGTCAACAACGCCAAGGGCCAGGTCCTGCACTTGAATCACAACAACGCCCTGTAACGCTCCAGGCTTGGAAAAGAGTGGCTGGAAACTGCCTGGCAGAAAAGGACCTGGAGATGTGGTCAACCGTGGCTGAAGATAAGCCAGTGTGTGCCTGAGTGGCCAAGAAGGCCACCAGAATCCTGGCTTTTGTCAGCACCAGTGTGGCCAGCAGGCCTAAGGCAGGGATTGTCCCCCTGGACCGGGCACTGGGGAGGCCGCACCTCAAATCCTGGGTTCAGCTTTGGGTGCCTCTCTCCAAGAAGGACATTGAGGGACTTGAGCACGTCCACAGAAGGACAACGAAGCTGGGGAAGGGTCTAGATCACAAGTGTGGTGAGAAGCGGCTGAGGGACCTGGGGTTGTTGAACTTGGAGAAAAGGGAGCTGAGGGGAGACCTTCTGGTTCTCAACAACTCCCCAGAAGGAGGTTGGAGTCAGCTGGGGTTGGGCTCTTCTCGCAAGGAACGAGGGACAGGACAACAGGAAACAGCCTCAAGTTGCACCAGGGGAGGTTTAGGTTGGGCACTAGAAAAAATGTCTTCCCTGAAAGGGTTGTCAAGTCCTGGCCCAGGCTGCCCAGGGCAGTGGTGGAGTCCCCATGATCCCCGGAGGGGTTTCAAAGCCATGGAGATGTGGTGCTGAGGGACATGGGTTAGAGGTGCCCTGGCAGTGATGGGTTAACAGTTGGAGTTGATCTTCTTAAAGGTCTCTTTCAACCAAAATGATTCTATGATTATAAACCCTGTTTTTACCTTCTGAAAACTCCTTGCTGGACAAAGCTTTCCTTTCACACCACTGGCTGCTACATACAGCTCTCCTTGGAAAGTGTTCCTGTCCTTTTGAGGTTTCAGTCGCTGCCCTATTTCTGTATCAGTTCAGATGCCAAGTAAATAGCATTCAATCAAAATTACTAGTTAGGGTTTGGCAGCTGGCACAGCAGTTCACAAAAGCACATAGGAGTACAACTAGACGACAGCTACACAGTTGGTTTCCAGCACAGAAGCAGCAAAAATAATACGTATGCAGCGGGTAACAGAGTCAGGCAGGCTCTCGATTCCAGCTACAAACCTCTGCCAGTTGAGGCAAAAAATAATTTCATTTTCTTGCAGAGAGCAAGATGATTGACTTTTTATTCAAAGTAGCCCAGAGAAGGTCAGCATGAAAAAAATAAAAAAGAAAAAGAAAAAGAAAATGAAAAAGAAATACTGAAAAATAATTATAGAATCACAGAATTATTTGAATTGGAAGGGACCTTGAAGATCATCTAGTTCCAACACCCTTGCCATGGGCAGGGACATCCCCCACTAGACCAGGTTGCTCCAAGTCCCATTCAACCTGGCCTTGAACACATCCAGGGTTGGAGCATCCACAACTTCCCTGGGCAAACTGTGCCAGTGCCTTACTACCTTTAAGGTGAAGAACTTCTTCCTAATTTCTAATCTAAAACTCCCCTCTTCCAGTTTGAAGCCATTACCCCTCATCCTATCACTACAAGCCCTTGTAAAAAGTCCTTCCCCAGCTTTCTTATAGTCCCCCTTTTAAGCACTGAAAAGCCACAAAAAAGTCTCTGCGGCGCCTTCTCCTTCAGGCTGAACACCCCCAACTCTCCCAGCCTGGCCTCCCAGCAAAGGGGTTCCAGCCCTCCCAGAATTGTTGGGGCCTCCTCTGGCCTCACTCCACCAGGTCCCTGTCTCTGCTGTGCTGAGGACTCCAGAGTTGGACCCAACCCTGCAGGGGAGTCTCCCCAGAGCCCTGGGAGCAGAGGGGCAGGATCCCCCCCTGGCCCTACTGCCCACGCTGCTGGGGATGCAGCCCACGATATGGTTGGGGCTTTCGGGGCTGCACTCACACACTGTTGGCTCTTGCTGTGCTTTTCATCAACCAGCAAAGTAAATAGCCAAGCCAAGGTGGTCTGCAAGGTACTGGATGGCCCATATAGACAAGAATAAGCAGGGGCTAACATCACCAAAATCTAAAGAAAGTGCCCTTGTCTGGGCACTGTGGAGTGGAAAAGATAAAAAACTCCACCACAAACGCTTGGACACAGATGATGCCCAAGCCGTACAACTGTCCAAGAGACCTCTTCCCAAATTAACAGTTTACACCTCAATTTGTGTTTTAAAACTGAATTCCCTAAGTAAAAGGACTCTGTGACCACTCTGTTCAGTACACTGAAAGCTGAAACTCCAACAGCTTTTCCTCAACCACCTTTCCAATTTCCAGTGACAAGGGATTTTGGACAATTTTTGCTGAACTTATGGTCATATAAAATTTACTCATGAGCTCAGAAAATATCAGTAATTACCAGAATGACCTCGGGGCTTAGCGAGGAATCAGGACTAGAGGAAGGCTTATTTTTCTGCAGTAATTTAGTAGCAGATGGTGACTTTTGTTTAGACCTTCTGAAGAAAAGTAGCCTTGAAACAGGCACTTCACCAGTATCATTAACATGATATTGAGAGGAATAAGAAATGTCTAAAGCAGGGACAATTCCCAGAGCCTCACACAACAAATCAAAACTCTAATGCTGAAACTTCTTTGGTGCCCTCTTCGGGACATGAATCTCAAACTTCCGATGCTCCATCCTCTGTGCTTTCCAGTTTCATTATACGGTGAAACTACATCAGCTCAGCTTCTTGATTAAGGTCTTTCCTTGCTAAACGCCAAATGTTTTACAGCTTTTAGCAGCTGCTGACATCACTCAGCATTTCACCTACATTTTGTTCACCTCTAAGTAAAACAAACATCCAGAAGCTCTCCTCGTTCAACGTGTCCTCATAATCCAACTGGCATACTCAGAGCTAGCAACCAGACTCAAGTGGTCCAGTGACTTCAAAAGTTTAGAACAGGAGTAAGGAAAGAACTAAAACGGGCCAAGATTTAAGAAGCCAACAAAAGAAGCAACCAAATCTTACGCTCTTAGCAATGGGTCAGAAGTCAACAACACCACATTCAGAAGGACACAGGTCAATTTGTGGCCGACTAGTCAAGATAAACCAGACATGCCTATGAGACAGAAAAAATATCCCCCTATGTTTTGGAAACACTGTTCTCCTTGGATAATTATGACTATTAAAATGATACGACAGCTTCGTCTTGCCTAAAGAAAATATAACGTCAGCTGTTCTTCTGCTGAAGATCGGAACAATGTGTTTACACTAGGGTGACATTTCACAAACTGCATCTCCATTACCCTCCCACTTACTGCTTGACAAAGACAGCATCATGCCTGGACTGATGCGTGCTAACAGGAATAAAAAGGTTCTGTTTTGGCTTGTAAGTGGATATAGATCGAGAGGAATTCAATTACAGACAGAAAATATACATTTCTAACTTGCACATTCAAGGTAAATATAAATAACTCCTTTATACGGGCTGAGATCCGACTGAGCTTTCTTCAAAGCTTTTTTACACTGCTAAAAAAAAGTACATTTACTGTTGACTTCCACCATCACATATGGTATGCCAGAAAGCACATGAAATAATCATAAGAACTAGCACATAAATGCGAAATGCAAAAATCAATTGTCCCTCCACTTACTATTGAACGAAAACCATCCAGAAACACTAAACATTACAGCTAAAAATGTTGTCCCTAAAAACTGAAAAGGAAATTGAGGAATTGAATTTTGGAAATTGTGGAACTCTAATTATGTGTTTTATTTACCGTAATATTTTTGATTTCAATTATATTCACATTCACTTCCCATACACTCTTTTACCTGGGCATACCAACATCATACGCAGTTTTTTAAAGTCTTTGAACTCAGACTCAGGGCCACGCATCTTCTGGCAGACTTAAGACAACAGCTCCGCTGCTGAATTGCTTAGCATGGTGTATATTTAAAACTGAAGGTTTTAAAGTGCATCTAGATCTGCACTACCTGTGCAAACATCACCAGGTTGTTCGTATTCATGATGCTCCTTCTCCGATTCTGCAGGACCGCTGCTCTTTATTTGCATTGCTTTTATTTATTCTGCAGTGCTATAAGCAAAATGTTTAACTTAAACCTCCCTGATCATAAATTCAAAGGGGAAATCTAGAATTGAAGGAATTAGTTACTCTAAGTGTTTTCACACGTATATTTTATACATGTGTATAAAATATACCGTCAAAACTTAAGCTGTTTCAGATCTGTAACAAAAAAATATTGATTCCTGTCTAAAGCTGCCAACTCTCATTAATCATGTCTTGATGAATGAAACCTTTTTCATTGCCATGAACATATATTCACTCTGAAACGGTAGAAATGTTTCAGGTTAATCTTTCTGACAAAGTAGTCAATTCAGTGAAATGACTTGCTCCACAGAGCCTGGATCCTCAACTAGTACAAATTCGAAAGGCTTGGCTGGAGCCAATGAAGTTATGCTGATTTATATCAGCCGTGGCCCCAGCCAAAAATTTCTCTCTGTTTCAGTGAAAATGCATTAGTGAAAATCCTCTGGGAACCTTGGGACATATTTTCACATGTTAAGCTGATGATCTGTCCAGAGTGGCTTCCAAATTTATTTTAGAAGACGAGCTGAAAAATGCACGGTCATGTTATGCTTTATAATGGTGCTGTGAGGGGCTAAAGTGACCTTTGCTGAAGAGTATTTTAAGAACTAGGGTCACATGGGGAATACTTAATGTCCTGGAATAAACATATTTAGCTGGAAATGAGACCTAAACAAGAACAACCTATTAAAAAAAAGGACTGTGTGTCTAAGCATACTGTACTTACAGTATCTTTTCTTTAGACAAGTGGACATCAGGTATAAAAGAGAATTTTGGTGCTGAAATGTTCTTTAATTGCGCATCATGTGAAGTCCAGCATTATAGCACTAGAGCTCATCATATTTCATGAGCGCTTTTGTCTGACCTTAGAAAAAGCCCTACTGCTTATTTCACTGCTAACCTCACTTAGTGCTAAAACCGTGAACCGCACAAAGAAAAACGTACACACATTGATCTTGAGTTAAGCTTTTCCCACTGTTTTCAAAATATTTCACGATAGTGATTAAGTTTAGGTTTGTTTTTTTCTTAACCAGAAGTTTATCACTGGAAGTGTGACATTGAGCACCACACACCTGTGAAACCTTCCTCTGTCATCCCTTGAACAACTCTGGACAGCCCGAAGCAGAGGAATGGTGAATATAATCAATCACTCGCACAAGGACTGCAAAGCACCAGGTTTGTGTGCATTTCATAGAACCACAGAATCATTTAAGATCAAATTCAGCTGTTAACCCAGCACTGCCAGTGCACCACTAAACCATGTCCCTCAGCATCACACGTCCNGTCATATCTCCTAATGAAAGCGAGGGCCAGAATAGAGGTCGTATATTTTTCCAATTTTCAGATTTAAAGTTAATTCCTTGCTGTTAAAAAGCTTGATCATCTAGTTTTCAGAATAATAATTTGAAGAATTCTTCCTGAAAGAGGCGACTTGAAAAAGATAATTCCAAGTACAGGGTAATTTTCAATCCGAGTAGGAAGCAAAGCATAAGGAAAGCCCTACATCAGTGATGCTGAGCTGGCAGGGGCAGGACTGGGCCACAGCGTGTTGCTGGCTGAAGGTGACTCTGCACAGGCTTTGCTTTTAAATATCAGAAAAACCAACAGGGATCAACAGTAACGAGTTGAAGGTGACACATATTAGCAGGACAGAGGATTTTAGTGAGTGGAATGAGAGGTCTGCCTCACTCCTCCAGGACATGAACAAATATTTACCCAAACTGGAACAAATTTAGGACAGGCTAAGCCAAATCATCCAAACAGGAGTCAAAGACAGGCCTGCTCCTGAATGACCTCAAGTTGATATTAATGTACCTTCTGGGGATTCAGGCCCAGCTTAGACTAAGTCAGGTCGATAAAAATGAAGTCGAGCTCCCAAAGTCTAGTAATAACTCAGTAATTTAAATGATTAGAAAGACAAGGTTAATAATGGGGCTAAAACTAGAAGCAAGGGGCCTGGGCCGAGCCCGAACCAGAAAAACTCAACCCAGACAACATTACCACTTCCACTTCAAATGAAGTGGGATGCCTACGGACTGCACCGATTCATGCGTGGGATGTGAGGTCAATAATTTGCACCTACAAAAGGTGAAACTTGCTCTCACCAATGCACAGACACATGCCATGTGCTTAAATTGAGATACAACACTTACCCTAGAGCCACCACCATGCACACCGCAACACCATTAAAAGATCAAAACCAACACCCTTTGAAGTCTCCCCTCTGCAAATAACTCAAAATATTGCTGAACAACCAAGCCCGTCCCACCGTATCTTGGAAGCAGTACAAGATCTTGCCAGCAGTTCCTTGCTTCTTACATAATCCCAAGTCCCTCTAGGACTACAGACCTCCAGCCTACTTGAACTCATGAATTTGGTGGTGGTTGTTATTTTGCAGAACTTGACCTGTCAAAACCTTGCTTTGTGAATGGAGAAATAGGGCAAGGGAGAGCAAAAAATTCTACTGCTTTTGAACTATTAAAACATCTCCTATCCTGTCCCGAGCATTTTCTGTAACATCCCCACTCAGCCCACCACAACCAGACAAGTTCTCTGTGCCAAGTGATAATCGTGGCTAAAACCTATCACCACAGCAACACACTTAGTGAATGAACTAGCTGGGCTTGTCACTGCAAATATCCCCACATAGGGCCTGCAGGGAGAGGAAGGGAGCAGAAATACTCTGTCCTTTCAGTCTTTTAACTCTGTGCTTACAACGCAAGCATATTTTGTCCTAGAGGTGTCACGTTCACTTCCCATGGTTTGGGATCTGCACATCACGGCAACACGGTAAAGGGGGATTCTGTGACTGCAAAAGATGCTACTGGGAAAGAGGTTCCATGGCTGAATGTGAAAAAAAAAAAAAAATCATCTCTCCAAACATCAGCATTATTTTCACAGTACAATTTAGAGCCAATAAAAATACTGTGATGGTTTCTTCATTTATGGTATTTGCAGTGCCCTCCCTTTTTTTTTTTTTTTTTTTTGTAATGTAAAGTCATTTTAATTTTTAAGATCATTACGGACAGACACAGACTAATTAAGTGCCCTTTGTAGTCACTCTCACGCAGCCGCAGAAGGAAGCCACTGTCACACAGGAAGACAGAATCATCAAATCACAGAATCATCTAGGCTAGAAAAAGCCTTCAAGATTATTGAGTACAACCAATAACTTTACTCTACATGTCCACTGCTGAACCATGTTCCTCAATACCACATCTTCACAGCTTTTTAACCCCTCTAGGAATCCAGGGAACTCCACCACTGCCCTGGGCAGCCTGGGATAGGCCTTGACAGCTCTTTCAAGGAATAAATTCTTCCTAATGTCCAACCTAAACCTCTCCTCGTGCAACTTGAGGCCATTTCCCCTTGTCCTGTGCCTTGTTCCTTGGGAGAAGAGATTGACCACCTGGCTCCAACCTCCTTCCAGGGAGCTGTCAAGAACCAGAAGGTCTCCCCCGTGTCTCCTTTTCTCAAGGTTCAACAACTCCAGATCCCTCAGCTGCTTCTCACCACACTTGTGCTCTAGACCCTTCCCCAGCTCCATTGCCCTTCTCTGGACATGCTCCAGCCCCTCAATGTCCTTCTTGGAGTGAGGGGCCCAAAACTGGACCCAGGATTTGAGGCGCAGCCTGCCCAGTGCCAAGTCCAGGGGTACGATCCCTGCCCTAGTCCTGTTGGCCACACCAGCGTTGATCCAAGACAGATATAAGCATGAAACCTGGGATAGGATCGATTCTTCCCCCAAAAGTAACATTTTGGCAGTCTTGTATTATAACTACAGATTAATTTACTTCAGAAGATGACACTCACAAACATGCATTTCATGGATATCCAGTAAGTGAAAAAAAAATAAATAATAATAACAAATATTATTCCTAGAAGTGGTGCAGGAACCAAGAGTAAACAACTCCACCAACTCCAAAGGCGATCTTTTCCCTCAACACCACTAAATAATGCTCCTTACACAGAAGAAGGGTAAGAAAAGAGGTGCTGTACAATGCTGACGTCCTCTTCTCTATGGCTGGTTTGCTCCTGGGTAAGAAAGCACACAAAAGTTTCAGGCCCTGCCTTCCAAGTTTTACCCACACATCAAAAATTAACAGCCCTCCAAGACAGAAAAAAAGCATGAAGGAAATTCCAAAGTAAAACACCACTTGCAAACCTCCTAAGTCTTGCACAATTTAATACTCGGACATAAGTAGAAAGGAAATAAAATTAAACCCTCCATTTGGTGCAATCCAGCCACAATTGTAACCTTAACTGCCACAATTATTCAGTGGATTTCAAATTCCTCTAACGTTTCTTCAATCGAAACCTGTGATTTTTTTAATAGAAGAACTGACTCATTTTTCCCTGTGTTATTTTACCTGCTAGTGATTTATTATTCAGATTAACAGGAGGGTAATAAGAAGCCGTGCTGCAAAAACTACACTTGGGCTGCAGAGTAGAGTTACAATGTGCAGGAGGAGCACGGGAGCCACCTGCTTCTCACCAGGTCCTCCTCCTCATTTCTTCCGTATAAACTAATAGACCGATTGCAAATCTGCAGTCAGCGCAGCCCCTTTCCTGCCTGAGCACTGCCAGATCAATCCCCTAATAAATACTTCTGGCCTGTTCAAACAAGTTTCGAGGCACTGGGAAATATCAGCTTGGCAGGCACATGGGCTGCTTAGTCTGGGAGGTCGCAGGAATTGCAGAGCAGTCATCCAAGCTAGTCATTGCCTGCCCAAAATCGTCTGCCCATTGTGGCCCTCTCCTCTGTGGGCAGCATTCCTCTTCCAGCACACCCATTTCTCGAGTGTTCTTTGACTCCTCAACCCCATCCTTCCTGTTGCTTGTCTATCTGCAGAGCACATCACAACCCTTCCATAATTTTTGAAGAAAGTAGCTCTATAAACTTTTGAAGTTTTGTTATCTTTTCCTTCTTATAACCTGCAATTTGAAACTTCCTGACCACGCAGGGCTTCTTTCAGATGTTGCCTTGGCCAAGCAATACCCCTGCACTACCAGGTTACTGCTGAATCATAAACTGGTTTGGGTTGGAAGGGACATTTAATGGTCACCTAGTCCAACCACCTCCCAGCAGGGACTTCTGCAACTAGAGCAGGTAGCTCAGAGCCCCAGGCAACCTCACCTGGAATGTTTCCAGGAACCGGGCTTCTACCACCTCTCTGGGCAACCTGGGCCAGGGTGTCACCACCCTTAGTGTCAAAAATGTCTTCCTTCTATTTAACATTAATGTCCTTCTTAGTTTAAAACCATCACTCCTTGTCCGGTCACAACAGGTCATGCTAAAAAGTCTGTCTCCATCTTTCTTGTAAGCCCCCTTCAGATACTGAAAGGCCACAAGAAGGTCTCCCCAGAGCCTTCCCTTCTCCAGGCTGAATGGCCCCAAAGCATGCATGAGTAATAATCTTGAATTTCAAGGTTCTTCAACAGGCTCTTCCATCAGCTAAGAAAACCTGATACTTGCAACCTAAGTGCTGTGTCACCTTTTCTCAGTGGTCAGTGTTTGCATCCTGAGAGTGATCATGGTGATGCATATAACCCTGAAGTCATATATTATAACCGATGTATGTGTGTGTACATATATATATACAAAATATACATAATATATAAAACCCATATAACCCTAAAGTTTAATGATATTTTCTTCCTCTTCCTCGTAATATCACTTCTGAAAAGGACAGAGCGGAAGTCACATTTGCCTGTCTTGCACTTTGGGTGCCTCTCCAGATCACGGGTGCCAGTACTTTCCAGATGGCAACACTACTGTTGCAAGGCTAATGATTCCTTACTCTTACTTTATTTCTATGCGTAATCTAGTATTAGAATAAACAAATCTATCCCACCTGTAAATCTGAAGGAGTTATTTTAAGCAAGAAGCAGAGCCGTACCATCAGTGGTTGGTAGACCTGTCATGAGGAGGTCAAAAACCAGACATCTCCCTGCTACATCTGCACATCCCGCACAGGTCGACAGGATTTTGAGGTCTCTGCCTGCTGCCCTTTTTAAAAAGACTTTCAATAAGGTGACAAGAAGAGGAGCGACTGTTGACCTCAGGCACTGGCACATATACCCAAACAAAGGACTTTCTGTGCTTAATAAAAAGAAGCACATAAATTCAGGAAGTTCCCCTGCAAGGAAGGTGCTGAAAAATCTGATTTTGGGATTATTCAATAATACTTTTCTTTCTCATTGTTCTGATGAATGAGAATCTGAGTCAATTTGCTGGAGTTTGTTATTTATTGTTACGAAACATAACACCTGCCAGATGGTCACTGTTGTTGTAAGAATTGCTGGGGAACCTGAAGAATCTTGAAGTGACCTCTTCTGTTTTATCTAGTTAATTCCCTAAGAAGTTATAATTTTCACACTATAGCTGCAACCATATCCTCTTCCCACTACTGGCTGCTCTCCTTCTTCCAATAAAAGGCATCAAGTGTAGATTGATTTCAGAGACAGAGAATTAAGCAGCTCCTTTCATGCAGATTACTATGAAAATGAACTCTTGGCAAGAAAACCCTGGTGTAACCAAGATCACTCAAGTAGCTCAAGTGTTGGCGAGCTGACCGTTCTTGCCTCACTCCCCAGGGCAGAGCATGCCGCACGCACTAATAAATAAATCTAAGATAATATACGTGTAATTACATGCCTCAATAGCCCACCCCAAACCTAACAGAGCTGTTGAGCTCGTTGCCTCCATCCGCCTCTGACAAAGCTCTGAAAGCCCATTCGCAGACCTGGGGCTTCCGATGCTGGTGGTGCTTTGTCAAAGGGCACTTCTGAGCTGAAAAATGAGAGCGAAGAGGAATGCAGCAAATACTCAAGGTCTGTGAACCCTTCTCCTCTGCTCCCTGGCCCAGCAAAAACATAAACTGCAGAAGATCAGCAGGTCTCTGGTGTTGCGGCCAAACTGTTGCTCTCTCTCTTACAGGAAGTAAAAAAAAATAAATCAAAAATTAAAATATAAAAATAATAAAGAAAATAAAAGGAAAAGAAAAGGGGGACTACGGGAATTAGCACACCTTCTTTGCAAGGTCTCACAAACCCAGTGGAACAATGATGGCACTTCAGCTTCTCTCGGGCTGCAGACGCCTGCAGCTGGCTGCATTCCAGTAAAAGTGGGAATCATTTTGCTGTCCCTAAACCAGACAGTGAGACAATACCATGACGAGAAAGCAGGTTTCCACAAACTCTTATTACTTACACAACCCTAGCCTGTTGCTTCCTGACTCCAGGCTCAAACTTGGAGGGACAAAAAGTAAAAATTCAGTTTGGGGTGAACATTTAAATTTTTTTACCTTTTTTTTTAATAAAACATTTTGGTTCTTTACACTGAACATGTAAATCAGTTTATCAGCTGCCTCATCAGAAAAAGAGCAATTAGGTTTGGAAAAGTGTAGCCAGCAGTGAACATGCATACACAGTAACTCTGGAGCGTAAACAAAGCTGGTTTAAACCATTCCACTTTATTCTTTTTCATTAGTTTGCAGAGATTATGTTCAACTATTTGCTTTTTAATCACATTTGAAAACATCAATTTCGTATAAACAGTCCTGATTTCAAGTGCAAACACTGCTTAATTAGAATTAGCGGGGAAATTATTTTTAGGTCCTGTGGAAAATGAACCTGCTTCCATTTCAGAAAGAAGACTACTCAGAGGGAAAAGGGTTTGCATTTTACTCCTGTGGAAAACAAAGATCCCCAAAACATAAATCAAAAATGCAACTACCATTCCAGGGGGATCAAGGGTGCTCTCAAGTCCTCAGGGACAAGGCAAACAGAGAGGTAAAAAGTAGGGAAATAGTTGTTTTTAAGTGCCATGCTCCCTGAAGCAGTAACCCTGTGTCTCTCTGCCCAGCGGGAAGGGTCCTGGGGTGATGCCGGTGCCCAGCAAGCAGAGCCAGCAGCACATGACATGGATAAATACAAAATGAAGAGAAGGTATTCCATCTGCATGGCCCACAAGCACGCTTTTGAAAGCTCAGAGCTTATAAGCAGCTAATCCTTTGGGGAAAATAAACAATATTTATTGATACGAAACTAATTTTAAAGGAAAAAAATCAGCAACAAATACCAACAGGGAAAACCAGAGCACAAGGATCTAAAAACTTTTGTTAAAAATCTAAGTCAGGCTACACAGCATCTCTGTTCATTGCCGCACTTTCTTGTCATCACGACATCCATTCTACATTAAAATAAAGGAAGGAAAAGAGGGGAAAACAGAAGTGGTTGCATTATCTCCAGCATCACTCTGCCGGAAGCTGTGCTGCCGCTGTCAGGTATTCACAATCATGCTCCCCAGTTAAATTCACAGGGTCTGCTGTGAATTCCTAAGCATCGTTTATGGCAGAACAAAAGGGTAAGAGAAGACACAGGCTCTAAAAAGCTCAAAAGAATATGACTGTTCCAGCTACATCAATAACCCCAGTTTCAGCAGAAGATGGACATGGCCAGGAGGTTACTTAATCAACGCGTACATTTACTTAAGGAAGTCAAATGGCAAGTCATTTCGAACCAAGCAATAGAATACAAGAAGTAATGGGAGCATTCAGGGAGACATATCAATAAAGCTAAGCCACCAAACAGCCACTCTGGTCATTTGAGAACACATTATCATCACTTAACCATCCCCAATTACTGACTGCTGTGTTGAACTTTCACTGATGCATAGAACCGGCTTTCCTGTAAATTCCCAGTGCTATGCAGCTGCCACAGCCTGGGCACAAGCACAATATGTACAGATGGCAATAGGGAGGCTCTTTTTTTTTCCACCATTGCTTTCTCACCCAATGTCCAGGAGTCAAGTTTCCTCTCATTAAACAAACATCTCCTGCAGATTCTAAAAATCCTAGCTTTGTGCCTTCAACTACTGAATGAAACTCTAAGGACCGGAGCAGTCCTTCTACTCAGCACTACCAAAGTCTTCCATTTGTTTTCTTCTTCCACTTTTGACATCATCATTACGGAATGAAAAAAACCCAAAACCTCTGTGTCATTCAAACCCTCTAAGTCATCACAAAGAGACAGAGGCTGTTTGATTCAGACCTTTATGCAACACAACACCCCAGCTTCAGCACAACAGGCAGATATGCAGACAGAAGAGCAATCTTTGCCCTGAAATTCGTAATCTATTTTATGTATTCCCAGGTGGCCTCAGTATTGGCCATTACCTTCTGCCTCAACTGTCATTTCTGGACTATTGAGTCATTTGAAGAGCGCAAATAAAGGTGCACAGAGCCAACCATTCTTCCAAAAGTTTTCAGAAAGGCAGTATTCATAAGAGGGAAGAACAGAGCCAGCAAATCTTTTTCATCTTTTATTCATTTGACTATCTCTAACTGCAAAAGAATTGTGAAATTGAAAATTAAAAGTTTGGACAGACCCGGGAAAGCAATTCAAATGCAAATACCAGCAAATTGGTGCAAAGACAATGAAATCCAACACATGGACACCACATTGCAACGAAATTTCATTAAAGGAGATGTCAGAACAGGCAAATAACTGAGCAACTTGCTTCAAAACTGGATGTCAGAAACGTCAATAAATCTGCTTTGCAAAATATTCAGGAACTAAACTCTTAATATAAAGCTTCATCAGACACCTGGTGTGAAGGTAAAATCTAAGATTTGGGCCACATGTTCGCTCTCTTGGGGTTTGTCTGAGTTAGAAAACTGTTTCTGGGAACCTCCACCCGAACCCTCTCTAATTGTGAGCGCTCCAGACACTTAGCAATGCAAGTTATCGTTTTTCTCAAATAAAATAAGTCTAAATTGGTGAGATTTACATCAAGCCTCTGCATTGCAGGAGTTCTCCATCTGGTTGGTTTCCTGCTCCTCCCCTGCTTCGGGGTTATCAGTACCATTGCTGAGCGTCCTTTCAGAGTGAAGATGCAATTTTGGACTAGCGGCTCCCTTTCTCTTCACAATGCCTCGTTCATCCTCCTGAAGCTTGATGAGGTCATTGTCTTGAGTGCTCTGAGAAGTGAAGAACATATCAATTTCCAGCCACGACTGCTGTACTTGCATGCTAACACGAGCCAGTGGCTGGCTGGCTTAGGGGCCGAGTTAGCCTGCATTCAGAGGAGCTGCTGGGAACAGGAGGAACCAAGGACAGATAGCTCCTCATATATCACGTCCTGAAAGTTCCCAAATCTTGCGGTTTCACAAATGTAGTGTGAAATGTAAGATGACTTAATGTGGGAGGTGTTATTAACACTAGTGTGAAGGTGATCCAGAATCCACGCTTGTCCTTCAGTTCATCAAAACCACCCAGAACAACTTCAGGTGACAAAGTAATGCCTGGCTCCATCAAGACTTCTCATAACTCAAAGAAGTAGGAAGGAGGTTAAAATAAAAGTTGGCATAATCAAAAAGGTAACAGATCTCCTTGTATCACTCTTGTACAAAGACTTGAATTTCACTCCTGGCAAAGCAAACATCTTGCAGCTGACCAAGACTGTTGATGAGCCCAATATACTCTGATGACTTCACTTTGTTTTCCTCAGATACACTCCTGCCATACCTCCTTTCAAATTCCATGAATTCCCCACTGATCTGGTAAAAAACCACGATGCAACCACAATACACACATTCTGAAGCACGATGGGGAGAGGATGTGAGGCTTACATGCCTGACACATTGAACTGTGCTTACACACAGACCTTCCTTAGACGGTCTTTACTTAGTTCAGAGATGCTCAGTGAGAGCAGACCAGGCAGTCACTTCCCCACAGAGGACACACATCAAAATGGTTTAAGAAACTTGAGCTTCTTCCTTTTGGGGGGATTCTGGGAAGCTCTGTTTGGCAGGCACATCAACCTCATTTCCTTATGTCACATTCAGCAGCCGAATATTTATCAAAAATGATGTTTTCAAAGTCCTGACTTCTAGGAGCAATACAGAAGAGAGGGGATAACTATTTCACTATGCAAACATTATCTCAGCCTCCTCTGTCCCTCCTTAGGGACCTACAACTGAAAGTGATCTCCATGATGATGTGAAGCCTTTTGCCATTGCTAACCGCTACACCTGCAAACAGCTCACCAGCCTCTCTCCTTGCAAGAAAAATCCAATATGCTTCAGTTAATATGCAAAACAAAAAATGGAGATGAGCATCTTCCAGAAAAACAAAAGCATAATAAACAGCCTAATAACACCCACGTATTTTATCTCCATCACACAAACGCAGAGACGCAGAGCATGTATTTCATGCTAACTCGTATTCAACACAAAAATCTACTTAAAAATATTATCATGAAAACACATGGTCACAGATTGCCACAAGTTTTGGGGGCTTGTTTTTGTTTGGGTTTGTGGTTTTGCTTTGTTTTTCTGAAAGGGCACAAAGCAAACAATTCTAAACATTTTCTGAAAGGATGAAACTGCTGCCAACTCAGATCTGAATCAGCTATTAAACATCTCTACAAATTACCTGTGTCTGAAGAAAACAAACCACCCCATCACTAACCAGAAACGTTAGAGAATATGAGATGAATCACAGTGGTGACATACCTGTTGTGGTTGAAAAGACACAGTCATGGTTAGGTGACGCTATCAGACGTCACAGAACAATCACCGACCAACACATTTTTTTTGGTAGCTGTTTTTGAGAGCTTCTCAGGTGTAAAGCTGCTCTGTAGAGCCATTTATTTTTGGCTGAACAGCAACGTGCTCACCTCATCAGCTACTTTATCCACCCATTAAGCAGCAAACTCCTCTTAAATCTTTTTCTTTAAAGTATCCTTCAAAAAAGTAAACAAAGGTACTTAAAAGATCAGAGAGACAGGTTTTGTTTCTTACAAATGAAAGATAGAGGCATTTTTAAGTGGACCAATATTTTCAAAATCAGTCTCCTGCATTGCCTTCAAGTAGCTGGAAGAAAAGAAAAGGCCTTTCTGCACCTGGTTTTTTTTCTCCCTCTAAAGGAAATGGTTGTTTCCTGACCTAGGGAAAAATATGAAGCAGATAATGAATGTCAGAAACAAAAGTGTTTTCAGACTAAGAAAATGAGAGTCCCGTGAGCAAACATAATTTGACCGATGTGGGGGTGGAAGACAGGATCAGATATCAGTTGGATGCTAAGTCATTTCACTAGTTCCTGAAACAGCAATTATGATATATATTAATAGACACAAAAAGTGATGCAGATATTGTCATCTGCTTGGTTGCTGCAGAAAACTAGGATCTGCACCTCCTCTGGAGTTACTCACCTGTTGAGATCCAGCAGGCCAAACCCCACTCTCCACAAAGCAGGAATGAAATAGGAAGGAAAGATGAAGAAGAAATGCATTCAATAAGGAAGATCCTCTGGTTTCCTTGCACACAAGCACACACGGTGTCCTCTACACCAGGGAAAAGAAGTATGCTGGTCATGACCACCTTTCAGCCAAGTTTCCAAGTTACAGATGCACAGGAGATGCCCCTGAGCTTCCCCCAGCAGCACCTGCCCAACCAAGGTCGCTCACCATCATCACGCTGTGCAGCATACCTGGTAAGAGAGATGAGAGGGTCACCAAGGTGGGAGCGCCTTCCCATCTCTGAAGAAAATAAGAGATTTTACTCTAAGGGTTGTTGAGAGGAATAGGATAGAGAAAGGCTTCACAGTCTCATGAAGTCTTACCAGCAACATCATCCTTGGTTCCNAGGCTCTAGATTTACAGCGTATGAACCCACAGTTTTACGACACCCTGATCATTCTGCTGAATCAGAATCATCTAGGTTGGAAAAGACCTTCAGGATCATGGAATCCAATCATTAACTCTACTCTGTATGTCTGTCCACTGCCAAACTGTGTCCTTCAGCATATCATCTACACAGCTTTTAAACACATCCAGGGATGGGGATTCAATCACTGCTCTGGGTAGTCTGAGCTGGGACTTGATAACCCTTTCAGTGAAAAAAATTCTTCCTTATGTCCAACCTACACCTCCCCTAGCAGAATTTGAGGCCATTCCCTCTTGTCTTATCACTTGTTACTTGGGAGAAGAGATTGGTACCCCCCTCTCTCCAACCTCCTTTCAGGTAGCTGTAGACAGCAAGTAGGTCTCCCCTGAGCCTCCTTTTCTTCAGAATAAATAGCCCCAGGTCCCGCAGCCGCTCCTCTCCAGACTTGTGCTCTAGACCCTTCCCCAGCTCCGTTGCCCTTCTCTGGACATGATCCAGCCCCTCAAGGTCCTTATTGGAGTGAGAGGCCCAAAACTGACCCCGGGATATAAGGCGCAGCCTCCCCAGTGGAGGGTGATGATGATCCCTGCCCTCGTCCTGCTGGCCACACTGGTGCTGATACAAGCCCAAATGCTATTACCCTTCTTGGCCATGTTGAACTCGGCCTTGGACACTTTTCATCTTGCTTGACAAGGCAATATCAGCTTCCTCATACCACCGAGTCATCCTCCTTCATCCTGTTTATTGCTTACTCACTTGCACAGTTTTGAGTGTGTTTATTTTATTTCCTGTTTATCCCAAGGCTACATGGTCCAGAGCCTCCCTACCTTAGCTCCTCTTTCAAACTGGATCAGCAGATCTAACAAGGGATTTCTCCTCCTATAAGCTTGCCTTCCTTTTAGAGCAAAGCAGGTAAAATGACTTCATTATCAATACCATTCTGCCCCTCAATTACAACATTCAGTAAGACCCTTTCTGTCTGCCTTTGCCATTTTTCCTCAATTGCTTTTCCTGCTTACTTGATCTTGTTTTTCCTCCCCATTCATTCAGATATGTCCCGTGTAGTATTACACCATTCTCCAGACTCCTGCAGTGTAAGAATCAATATCTTTTGAAAGATAAACTCAACTGCCTTTTTCTGAAGCCGGCATTACCTTCCCCTCCCCTCTCCTCCCTGCCAGCCTTGGCTGTGCTGGCTGCGAAACAAAATCATTTTTGAGGTTATTAACCCACACTGGAGAGCTGATGGAAGAATTCTGCACATCTTCTAAAATGGATTCCTCTGGTTCACATCACAGCCTAAAAGGTTGATCCTTGGCACAATTAATACAGGGAACGTACCAGCGTTTCCATTTCAGGTTATAGAATTGCTTTTGCTGAGGTTGTTCTTTAAATTAAGACAGTTTCAGATTGTCTCAAAATGCAAATTCTTATGGGCAGCTTAGAAACAACAGCTAAGAGAGAAACTATTACAACTACAGAAGACAGAAAATAGGAAGAATTTCAAAAGATCTGTGAGATCTTTGTCAAAACTTGTCACCATTATCTGGCTGCTCTCATGCTGTAAGAATTTGACTTTGGTAAATACCACCAGGTAAGGGGAGGAAAACTGGGTAGCTCTTGGGAGTGCAACATGCTGTTTTAGTGCCATGTCATGGATCCTGAAGTCCCTTCTCTCTGTCTCTCTCTCTCTCCAGCTGGCTTCAAAATATCAGTAGTTTAGGACACATTGTGTTTTGGAAGCTCTGGGTACAGAGAAAGAAGAATATTGCCAAGATTAGGAGAAGGGAGTCATTGCTGTAAGCTGGGTAGCAGAGTTAGCACAGGGGAACGAGGCTGGGAAGAGGCACCAGGAGCCCTACAACAAATACACAAATATTCAAGCTCCTTGATTCAGGCATTCAGCTTAGAAAACTGCAGCCCAAAGTTTACTTCACAATAAAATAAATTATCACTGCTACAAAACACCTACCTCTACTGGGGTGAGAGAAACCTTAATGCTTGCATCGGTACCATGAATACCACTCACAGAAACCAGAATTAAATGCAGCGGGACCCATTCATAGGGCATTCTGCCTAAAAACCCAGTTTAGTTTTTGCAGGACAAGCACGAGCATTGCAAGACTACAGAGCAGAATTTTAGCCTGTGACAAACACACAGTTGGAGATTCATGGGTACTACACACTGCTCCCCGAGATAACTGCCAAGTTTAACACCCGCAGCACAGGCATAGGGGGAAGCCTGGAGGGTCTGACCCTTACAATGCTCTTAATGTGCTCTTTCATAGGAAGGACACTAATAAAGCACCAAGATGGACACCAATGAAAACACTGATATTGGGTGGTATGTAAATCAGTAGATTTCATAAAAGAATTAATTTTATCAGCTAAAATCCAGTTTCTACATACAATAATGTGGTTATTGCATGAGAACAGTTCTTTCCAAGCTCCTGTCAGTAATCTCCACTGCACCAGGGAAGACTATGTGGCAAACTTACAGATAACTACTATCAGGAGACCATTCAGGAAGGCTGCAGAGGAAAAATTAAAGATATCTTCGAAGGCAGAGATCAAGTAGCCAAAGCGTAAAAAGTGCTAGTACTACTTCAGTCCAGCCAGATGTTTGGTATACTGATTTGGATTTATTTTAAGATCAAAAGTTGAATGAATTACAATGAAGCTCTGAACTGTTTTGACCATACCAAAAAATAGCAAAGAGTCACCGTGCCTCTTCACCCCGAAGGGAGTGACTTGCTTTGGGACAGCACATTTCATAGGTACCATCCAAGTCAAACAGAAATTCCAATTTACCTAGCATGTGAACTTGATAATACCTCTGTTATTGAGGATTTTAATTTGCAGAGTCCCTCCAGCTCGAACTTTCCACAACTCATAATTCCTGTCTCCTGTGAATAATGCAGAAAACAAGATACAAGCACTACTTTTTCAACGATTTGTCTTTAAATTCACAAAAGAAAAAAGTTTTAATCCCAAGTCTTGAGTCGTGCACTGATAGATGAAACTTCTGGAAGAAGAAGCCACGAACCGTGTCTGTCCAACAGCATATCGGAAGTGCACTGTTTCTATTTTGAGATATTGGGAAGATCCCTTGTTTCCCAGTTTTTTCCTTTTTTTTTCCTTTTTTTTACTATGGTATTGCCCACAGGCGTGGGCCCTGGGAGATGGAAGTGTTCTCGATATAGAGTAAAAAGACAGTCAGGAAAAGCAAGTCTCCAGACTCCATGCATACTGGAGAAAATAGAACTTAGACTCCCCTGTTCAATGACTTAAGGTTTCCACAGAATAAGCAACAAGAAAGCTGAGGCACATTGCTTAAACCATCTTGCTCTTTCATTAACACCACAGCTGTCAAGTTTAATTAAGGTCTTCACCAGATAAGTCTAGGAGTTGTTTTCTCCCTACCAGCAAAGAACGGTTTTCACACTATTTTGGGGATGGAAAGCCTCAAAGAGGAACTGGGTTGTCCATTCCTCCAGGCGGCACAAAGATACGCTGGGTAAATTCAGCCTCCCAGCAAGATTTTATGCAAATCTCACCATCTGGAGCCGGGAAGGTGCAATTCACAGAGCTGACACATGTTAAGCACTCAAAGAATTTAATTTAGGCTGACCTGGAAAGCCTAAAAGTCACTGCCTTCTGGCAAGCAACTCTCTTCACTGGGGTGAGGCAACAGCCGAACTACTGAGGCTGTGACACGCAGTAGCAACAAGTGATTTTAGAAATATTGGCTCAATCCTGTTTTCTTCATTCTGGTCTGACTTCCATGACACAGAGAACTTCAGCATCACTAGGAAAAACAGGGTGTATTCAGAGCTTTCGGTCCTCACTGTGCTACAGAACGATGTTAGAATTCAGAGCAGTCTGGAGGATCAGCAGTAATATTTTAGCCATCATCTGCCCTCAGGAAAGCTTTTTTTTTTTCTCATTATAGCCTGACGGGAAGCTACAATGATGAACAGTTAAGTTCACACCTGCTCCCAACCTGTTCTGGTCAAGCTTATGTGGTAATCACACTAATTAGGCTTAAGCAAAGGGGGAGAAAATAGGGGGAAAATGCTGGTAAAACACTTAGTCCAAATGAAACAAAGCCACTATTAATCCACATCAAGAGATGTATTGCTCTTCTGGTTCTTCAAGTGTTGTCTTTCTCAGAAGCCTACAGGTGAAAATTTTCATGGGACCAAGAAAAGACACCCAATGATGAGCCACAATACAGTCTCAGAAATCATCAATAATATTACTTTAAATAACCTGTGAGTAGCAAAGGTAGTAAAACTAATGCCACAGAAGAAAATTATAGAATCATAGAATTGTTTCATTTGGAAACAACCTTAAAGATAATTGAGTAAAATCGTTAACCTAACACTGCCAAGCCCACCACTAACCCATGTCCCTCAGCATCTCATCTACACAACTTTGAAACCCCTCCAGGGATCATGAGGACTCCGCCACTGCCCTGGGCACCCTGGAACAAACGCTGACAACCCTTTCAGGGAAGAAACTTTTACTAATACCTAACCTAAATCTCCTCTGGTGCAACCTGAAGCCTTTTTGTCTTGTCCTGTTGTTTGCTCCTTGGGAGAAGAGACCAATCCCACCTGGCTCCAGCCTCCTTGCAGGGAGCTGTTGAGAGCAAGAAGGTCTTCCCTGAGCCTCCTTTTCTTCAGGCTAAACAATCCCAGAATATCCAAGTCAAGTTAACAGAATTACAATTTTCTAGCATGCATATTCCCTTAGGGATATATTCATGCTTGAAATTTAAAAGTGTTTCTACACTTTGTAAAGAATTTCTTATGTGAAATTTCTGTACAGAGTTTGACCAATGTTTTCTTAAGCATAAAACATGCAGAATTGCTATGACTTTTCTAGCAAACTTCCATCTCTCTCCTGTTAAGTGTGAATGGCAGGTAGCATAGATGTTTCCATGGTACATCTGGCACCCAACAGTTTCTGCCTGAACTGTACCCCCAGCTCCTCTGTTGGCTATTCTGTTACTGCAGAGGCAGCCAAGGGGTCCCAGAGAGATTTTGTTCTGCTATGAAACAGAGATGTTGAGTGGCAACATAAGAGTGGAACTGCTCTGCTTAGATATACCTAATTCCCCTTTTAGCTTGTTTACATTTCTGGCTTTACGTATCCTGTTAGCATAACTTTCACCACTAAAAAAAAAAAAAAAATACACCACATTTTCACTGTAGAATATTGATGCCTGCTGTCCATCAGTGGCTCCTACCTCTTCGAAGGTGGAAGCCCCTCTCACCTCTGGCATCTTTTCATTCCCTACTCACCTTCTCCACAATATTTTTATATTTATCATCTCCTTCCGCTGCCTCTTCCCTAGCATTTTCTGGAACTATTCTGTACATGTGGATAAGGAACTGGCTGGTCACACCCAAAAAGCTGCAGTCAATGGCTCAATGTTGAAGTGGAGACCAGTGACAACTGGTGCTCCTCAGATACCAGTATCGGGACCAGTACTGTTTAACATTAGCCAGCGACATAGACAATGGGATCAAGGCACCCTCAGCAAGTTTGTGGACAACACCAAGCTGTGTGGTGCAGTTGACATGCTGCAAGGAAGGGATGCATCCTGGGGATGGAGGGACCTGGACAGGTGGGCCCATGCCAACATCATGAAGTTCAACAAGGCTGCATGCAAGGTCCTGCACCTGGGTCAGGGTAATCTCAAGCACAAATACAAGCTGGGAGGAGGACGGATTGAGAGCAGCCCCGAG
>WEIS01090993.1:0-21275 GCA_013389965.1 Todus mexicanus
TATTATTATTATTTCTAAATTTACTAATACTGGATACAAATCCATCTGTATTCCTGAAATCCTGCAAGTTTACAAGCTCTTGTACACACAAACAGAAGCTGTTCCAAACACTGTGCTGTATTTAGAAGGCTGCTTTGAAAATCTGGCTCTTAGTATCACCTTTGGTTGCTAAATAAACTTGTCTGGAGATTAACCACAGCCTGCTCAAAAATAGTTACCAAACAGTTTTATGACTTTGAGTAGAAATGGGTGTTGGTAAAGAAGGACACTCGATTTTTTTTTTCTCTAAAGTTGAAATGTAAAAAAAAATACAATATAAGCTCTGTAAGCAGATTCTTCATGGAAAATAAATATGCAGAGATGCAGAGAATGTTAAGTGATCATTTTTAGAACATTTATTTTTGGCAGGATAAACACTTTCAGACCCCAAGCAACTTCTCTGTGTGTACAGAATCTCCAACTGTGAAAAGAAAACAAATAGCAGAGTTTCATTTGTTGTAATCAGGATTTTTTTTATGACTGTTTAAAGTAAAGCTGGAGTGGCTTGGAAATTCATTGTTTAGGCATTAGGCTCCAGTGGTAAACATCCTACAATATGTGTATAATTCAGCAACTATTTTTGTACTTCAAAGTCTTCCCTCATAATTTGGGAAGGTGCAGGATACAAACAACCTCTTCTCTTCCCTTCTAGGGACCGGTGGCTTCATTGCTTGTCTTCAACTAGCAGAGATCCCTCATTGTCCCACACCAGACTCCATCTACTCATGTAGAAATTAGACACAAACATTAGACAGCAAATCACACTTGAGAAATATCACTCTCTTGAGAAATAGCAGTATAACGGGGGGATCGTAGAGCGCAGGAGCCTTAGAATTCCCCCACTCCTCTGGGAACAGGGTTTTTTTATTACAGGAACCCACTGTTGACTCTTCGGGATTGAATATCCTGCAGATGAGGAAATGTGGGACAAGGACAGATGCTCAGCCGATATGGAAGGTCAGAGCTCCATGGCCAGCGTCCTACTGGAGTCCCAGTTACCGTCACTCCCTTCTCAGAGGAGGCGACTTCCATCACTTTAGGCAGAGGAATGGAAAGTTCAGGAGCAGAGCTGAAAAATGTATCTTCTTATTTTGAGCGACCTAGTGGAAATCTGGCTGCTCAACACTTCTGAAAACACCCATCCGAACTGTCCCACACTGAGTGTCCAAGGAGTGAACAGCCAATATTAGTCAACGATCTGGGAAATGTCCGCTTGCCAAGGTCACGTAAGCCTGTGGCAGGAGAAGTAACAGGATCATCTGGCTCCTCTCCTGTTTCTCAGCCACAAAACTATCTTCCTCCCCTAACAATTACATATGTGGGTTTCCTTAACAGTTTCTTTTTACATTCCTGTTTAAACAGCACAGGGAAAAGGAAGAGGAGACTTGATGTGGAAAATTAGTTTTGGAAACGTTGAGCAGTGTGGATTTGCCAACTCCTGTTCCTCCAGTCAGTTCACTGTAGACACTCTCCGCTCTCATCAAAATGCTATTTTTAGGCTGTACATCAGATTTCACAACTGAGACTGACAGCACTCTTCTAAAGGCCTTTCCCTGAGAATTAAAAAAAACCCAACAAAGTGGGAATTCTGCTTCCCCACTTTGAGCTGCCAGGGCTCCACCGCAGCTATTCCAGGCAAAGTTCCACAGGGACCCAGCCCCACAGGAGCGTTTTTGTCAGCAAGCGTCAGGAGATTCCCAGCATGAGGGAGATGTGCAGGAGATTCCCAGACAAAGGGAGGTGTGTAGGTCTTTTACATCTAATGAGACATGTGGAGCCTGAAAACGTCCTGGGGAGATGCTCTGCAGCTGAACAGAGCACAGACGCAAGTGGGACTTCAGAAAATGCAGCTTTCTAATAAAATCCTTCAGCTGTTGCCAGAGTTGCCAGGCAGCTCCTTGGGGGCCGAGGCAGCTGCAGGGCCAAGAGTTCCCACTGCTGCTGCCCCCAACCCAGCTCGGGCACAAGGGTTCCTGGACCTTCACTTCTTTACTCTGTTTGATGGTGTCCACTGAGCTGTAGCTTTTAAATGAGAAGGCCAAAAATGTGGCGATGGCATCTTTTGTTAAACTGAAATACCAGCAAAGCCTCTGGCAGCAACTGCCGTCTCTGTTGCATTATTTGTTGAGCGCTTGTCATGCTGCTGGACACGCACATTAAGAAATTATCGTTTCTACATGGTGATTTCCCCAAGCTAACAGGTGTCTGAAGCCAGCTTCCAGAGCTGCTTGCCATCCAAATATAAAGAACTTGAAGCAGGTTTAACAGATATTTGAGACTGCCTGACAATAATGCAGATTGGTTTGAATATTCCAGGGCCATTTATCCATAAGAGGCTTTGGTCAAGCAATCCAGCTAGATTTCATTTGCAGATCAAAGTGTCTCAGTATTTGGTTGCATGGTTCTACAGAGAAAACGAAGTGTCACTGTGCTAGTGGAGGGTGGTGAGTTCATGCAGGTGTAACCAAGTGCAGAATCCACCTCCCAAGGGATTTCCAAGGGTTTTCTGGTGCTTCCTGAAGCTGACAAGATTAATTTAGTGATGTGGAAATCTGTTGCCAAGCCCAGGTCCCCAGAAGACTGCATAGCAATAGGAAGATTAAAAGCAGATGGTTCAGCAAACAAGGTTTTGTAGTTAAACTTTTAACAGACTTAAAATTCTTAGGCTTTGTACTATCATCTTCATTCTTTCCTTCAATTCAGCATGTGTTAGTATCTTCTGAGTACTTCCGTAGGACGTGAAGCCAAGCATATTAAGCTAACACTACAACCTCAAAAAATATATATACCTGTATGACAGGCTTAATAAGAGATTAAGGAAATGTTGATTCTAGCTCAGCCAAAGCTCTGTGCCATTAGATCATCTCCACATCGTTGTTAATTTCCACCAAAGGATGCTGGAATTTATAATTCAAAGAGAGAACATTTCCGTGGGGGGGGATTTAGCAGATGAGTCTGTTAAGCACAAATTAAATACTGCTGCAGTTGCCAAAGTTGTCCTCCATGAAGGTAAGACATTTGAAAAGGGTTAAGGGAGTTGATAGCCACACACTGCTCCTGAGTTCCTGTTCCTGTTGGAACCACAGGACCCCTCTGTCGAGGGCGGTGGGAGCAGGGGTGATGTGGGTCAGGCTGTTGGCATCCCCAGGCCTCTGGAGATCAGAGGTAGGAGCAGCTAGAAGCAATAACGGTTCTGGAAGTTGCCTAACAACCTTCTAATTTTTCTGTCTGGCCTGGGCTCTCTCCTCTCCCACTGCCCTGAAAGAGCAGCCACACATCTCTGACCTGTACCTGGCCAGCCACAGCTCCGTCACCACTGTGCCAAGGTCCCTGCTTCAGGCTCCCCTTCAGGTAAGGAGGATTTACACCTTGCTCAGTCCAGCTCCAAGCCTCAGTGCACTGGGGTGATCTCCTCTTTAGGTTTTTTAGTCTCCAGTGCTAATCCTGAACACTCATGTGAGTAGGACAGAAAACAAGGCACAACCAAGCAAGAATGTGGCTCGCTGAATCCTTAGTGACTTGCTCCAAACTCCCAATTAACATCAGAAACGAAGGGAAGACAAGTGTCTCCCATTTGTTTACTCGAAATCTTCCTTCCCTGCTGAAGTGGCAGCTCAAACAATGCCCCCAGACTGTCCATATGAGGCGCAACAAACACCAAGTACAAGTCGGATACACAGAAAATCTCTACTGGGCATTTTTTCTTTTCCACGATCTTAGAAAACATCTTTATAACACAAGCCCAAGATCATAACTGACTTTATGGCCTCCCCATGCAGAAGTTGAATGCTAGCACAGAGCTACCAAGGACATGATGGTCCTTTCTTCATCTCATCTGCACTGAATAGCTTCATGATTTGCTTTCTAGAGGTCATTTCAGTTAGCTCTCACAAAGGCACTCAGGGGGGGATCAGGCAGCAACAACTTCTCTCCATGAATGACAAAAAAGAGCTTTGCATTCACAGCTTTTCTTGTACAGAGTTCCCCACAATACCCTTGGCTCCCGACTGCCAAAGCCGAGGCTCTGCAAAGCCAGGTTCCATCTTGCAGGTCAGGCCCATGCCAGCACTCCCCGCTTCAGAATAAAGCCAGAGAAGTATCCACAACACCCGATACCAAAGACTTCAGCTAGAGAACGCAGCCGGCCTGATTCTCCCCATCCTTGGAATCAGACTTGCAGGAGTGTTTCAAACCCACCCCCATGTCCAGGTGCCTCTGCACTGAGCCATTCTCTGAGCTGCGCTCAGTCCCACTTCACCCTCCCCAAATGTCACTTTGAAAGCAAAGGGAGTTGCAAGGATGAAAAACTGCACCTGCAAAAACTGAGGAGGCCTCCTTTGAAAAATCAAAGCCCAAAATACATTTGGACACGTGAATATAGTGGCCAAACCTCAACTTAAATCTTCCATATGAAGTGTAAGGAATCAAATAACCATCCAGAAGAGACGTCTGCAAAATAACTTGGCTCATAATATTTTCATTTGGGTTAAATTAAAATAATTGTAAATCTTCAGCACACAGCACGAGAGCTTCATTCTGTGTGATGCTGTACACATCCCATTAAGCTTTACCCTCAGCTCAGTCCTACAAAAATGTTTTGAAAACCAGACCGAGTTGCCTTTCCTTAGGCAACCAATCGCAAAACTGCAAGAAAGTAGAAAAAGCTTCACGAGAAAACTTTCCCTGTTACAGTTAAACCAGAGCTAAAAGAGGCAGGGGAACAGGAGGGACAGAAGAAACATTCCTTGGAACGAAGTGGGAAAGCATCATCACACATTGATCTCTTGGAGCTGCGTTAAGCCTCAGCTGTGCATGAATTAGAAGCCGGTGCCAAGTTGACCATCTCACACATAAACATGATTTATCTAATAATCCATTCGTTGCGACTTCCAAGCCGTGACTTCCTGGGCATCGCAGAGGTTTAAGGAAAGAAGGTGTCCAGCTTCAAAGGCTCCTCATACACAACGAATTGAGCCCTACTAACTGCAGCTGAGCTCTGTGGGGAGCAAGAAACTGTGGACATCACCTGCCAGGCTTTTTGTTAAATCCAGAGGATCAAGAAAAGTGAAGGAGGTGAAAAATCACCTCCATTCACAACCCTGTTAAATCATTGCTCATCACTGCAGATCAGAATTTGTGATCACAACCCTCAAGCCACATGTTGGAATGAGGATTTATAGCACAACATGTGCAGTTGCCTGTGCAAACCATGCAAATTCCTGCTGCTCCTCCCTCATTTTGGATCATCTTTCCTCCACTGTCCTGTCTTGACAACCTGGTCCCTAAGCATGTTCACAGAATTGGTGTGAGCAAGGCACAGGAAGAGGAAGGTGTTTGCAGACCCTGCCTACACAATCCATGCAGGTAGAGCTGAGTCATCATTCATGCCTGAGTGTTACTAAAGCTCTCATTGACTTTGTGAGGCTTGGAACTAATCACTCCACTTCTCCAGCCCAGCTGTAAACAGAGTATTAAAATTCCCACCCCACTGTTGCATTGACACCAAGTGCCAACCTTAAAGAACACTGAAGAATCTTTGCTAAAGGTGGCACAGAAGGGCAAAGGTTAATGATTAATTGGCACAGTTCTGCTCATTAGTCCTTGTAGAGGACGAGTTCAGAGCAAGTTAAACCCCAACACATGAATTTATTTCCAGAGCTCTTTCTGAAATTGCTCCTTCATATTGGTGCCAATAAATCGTACATTCCAGCCATGCTTCTCTAATAGATACAGGCAGAAATTCTTATTTCTAGTTGGCCAGATTCACGACAAAGAAAAAGGCAAGAATAAAGCAAAAGCTGCAGTTAGCATTTATCTATCTCTGTCCTGCAGCCTTCTTTCTCATTACTCCTACAGCTCTCATGTTTAGAGGCAGCCAAGCTCTCCACACGCGGCTTTAATGGAACACCTATTCCCCCTCATCCAATGCAGTGTTCAGCTGGGACCACAGCTGCGAATAAAAAACACGGTACGCTTCCCGAACAAACACAGCGGTGACAGCGCAGATAATACCTTGTACCGCTGAAACAAGAGCCATCCAAAGACTTCCAAGTGCTTTACAGACATTCATAATTTAAGACAATCCACATCTTCCGAAAGGTGATGCTGGATCCTCGCTTTGCAGACGAAGAATGGAGGCATTAAAAGATGAAGGGATCAAGGCACAGAGAAGAATAAGGCGGCACTGAACAAAGGCCTGCTCACAAGCCCATACATCACAGCAACTGGACTTCGTGATGGTTTCTGCAGGCACTGTAACCATTGTCTTATGCTTCTGAAGTTTGCTTTATCAGTTGCTGTGTTTTATTTTCCTAGATTACACTCTTGGATGTATCCCACCCCTCTTACCCTCATCTTCTTCTGTGACCTGAACTCTGTTGTTTCATAGCAGGACCAATTACACAGTCTGTATTACACTGCCCAGTAGTCAGTGGTAACACTGGAAATCAAGTGCATCTGCTATTTCCACATCATTCAGGCATGATCTGCTTTGGTGAAATGGCTACAACATTTTAACTCTTTTCTATACCTTATATATTACTAATAACTTCTTAAACATAGCCTACTTTTACTGCCTTTCCGGCCCAGGCTGTGCACTTTCCAACACTGTCCAAGCTTTGGTTTTAATGAGATGAGCTCTCCTTTCCAGGAGGAATCTGGGAGTTGTTCTAGCCTGGGGTTTTCATTCAGCACAGGTTCTGTTCACGGAATAATTCTCAAAGTTTCAGACCCTGGGTTAAAAGTTTTAATTGATGCACACAAAAAAAGATCAATGAGGTTCTATCTCTCTTGATGGACCTCTCCCTGCAGATCGTGAGACTGGGGAGTTTAAAAGCAAAGATTTTGCTCTTCCACTTCAGCTCCATACAAGATACCTTCTCCCTCTATAATGAGTCCCACTGAAATGAAACAAAGCAGCTGAACCGATTCACCTGTTGTGGTGCAAAGTGAGAAAAGGCTGATTGAATTTACAACTCCAGTTTGGCTTTTCTAAAGTACGTCTTTAATGAGCATCTTGTATATGAACACAGGACGGGCTGGAGAGATGACAACAAAAGGCTTCTACAACACTAGCCAGAGGTGAGGCAGCGCTGCAGGATGCTCAATTATAAATGAGAAAAGCAAATGTAAAGACAGTCTGCCTCATGAAAAGCCCAAACCAGATACGATGCTTACTCCAGCCAAAATACAAGCTGAAAGTAGAGAATCTGGTTTGCTTCTGACCTGAAACAAAAAGTTCTGCCCTTCCACAGCAGTTCATCACAGGAATAACCCCGGCGCAGGGAGTGTTCCAGCTAAAATCTCGGGCCCAGGACTTCGACTGAACAAGGAAAGCAACCTAGTCCTTGTACAAGGTGATGAAGGCACAGCCTGTCCCCTGTCCAGGAATGTCCAACCTCCAACCTGTAGGCCAAGACAAGGGCACAACCAAGCACACACACCAAGGTCTAGAGGAGAAAAGTGACGCATGGGGCTGAGACGAGGAACATGTGCTTTTACCTGCATCAGCAGCTGCCTCTCTTGAGCAATTCCAAAAGCGCCCCATAAACTACCTGCTGGTCCCTGCTTTTATCTAAAATACATCCCTTCAGATCACAATTTCTGCAGGAGAGAGCAGTACCTGAGACCACAGTGAAATTAGTTAGAAGTTCATGGAGCTTGAGAGCATGTCTTAAAAGACAGAACTTAGCCTTCCAGAAATCAAGAAAAACTTCTCCCTCAAGGTTATATATTCGTAGAATCATAGAACAGTAGGGATTGGAAGGGACCCTTGGAGATCATCAAGTCCAACTCCCCCACCAAAACAGGGTCACCTAGAGCGGGTTGCACAGGAACACGTCCAGGTGGGTTTTGATAGTCTCCAGAGAAGGAGACTCCACAGCCTCTCTGGGCAGCCTGTTCCAGGCTCTGTCACCCTCACTGTGAAGAAGTCTTTCCTCCTGTTGTGGTGAAACTTCCTGTGTTCCAGTTTATGTCCGTTGCTCCTCATCCTATCACAGGGCACCACCGAAAAGAGACTGGCCCCCTCTGCTTGATACCCACCCTTCAGATATTTGTAAACATTAATAAAATCACATCTTGGTCTTCTCCAGACTAAATAGGTAAATCATAGTTTGATAGCTCAAATTAAATCGCAATACTTAAGACTCGGTTTTTGATAAATATACTACAGAGGATGGTAAATAATTGTGCCATAGGGCAGTGCAGAGACAAAGGACAAACAATATTATGGAGATGAAACAATGGTATCTTACACTTTGAAAGAGTCAGATACAAAGTTCAGCTTTTACTGCTGGACTTTAGTTAAGGAATTAGTCACCATTATACAACAGCAATTTGAATACCCTAGCGCAGCACGTCACAAGGAGAACCATTCAAAACTCAGCTGTATTTTAGCTGCATCAGTTGAAGTTGTACAACACAGGATGACATCAGATAGCAAAACTTATTCCAAGCAAGTATTTATATAGTGCGATTAAATGACAAGGATTTGGTTTAATTGGAGCTGGAGGTTGCTGAAGTAGTCTCTAGTAACCAAGAAGATCACTGGGGCAGAACAAATTGTTTTACTCTGTTTTGTGTGTCTGCATTTTAAGCCTTCCAGACACTACAGTAAATGTAATAATAACATTGTATAATGAAGATGGGTTGAAATAACGAGTTTGGGGTGAGAGGGTGAAGCACTGACTTGTGTAGCTGTATTTCACCAGGGAAGTAGAGAGAAGTTGACAGAGTCTCTGTCTGGAAAGGGGTGAAGAAAAGTGGATCATTGTGATAAGCTCACAGAAAACCTCCAGAAACAAAGGCAGCAGTTCAGATCTGTAGGACAGCTTTACTCAGACTCAGTGAATTGCTGCAGGACCAAGAGAGCTGAAGCGATATCATAGGCAGGAGTTAAAGCTCTAGGAGATGGTGAAAAAGATTTGGAAAGCACAGACAGACAAATCCAGATTTTTCATGAACTTTCATACACACTCACTTGAATGGCCAAGGCACTGCAGCACCATCCTTTCCATCAGAGCCAGCCCTGAGACACGATCAAGAGATTGCTCTGGCAACATGATCACGTCCTCACAAGTCCTGAACACTTCCCTCAGCATCTCTGTTAGCAAAGCTTTACTCCTCCACATCTCCAAAAGAAGCTGCAAACACCATCTGAACAGCTCTACGGGCCAGGATAATTCACCCCAGCTGGAAATCTGACCCACGTATTCAACATGAGGGAATAGGCATGACTCTTTTCCTGCTGCATTGACTAAGATCTCCCCGGCCCTGCTCTGAGAACTCTCTAGGCGTTAGGATATCGACCACAGAAAACTGGAGTGGAAATCCCCAGCCAGGAATAAAACATATGTTTAATAAATGGTTCTTTGGGGGAAGAAAAAAAAAGAAAAAGAAAAAGAAAGAAAGCGGGGGAGGAGGAAGAAAGGAAAAGGTTTGTAGTTGTGAGATCATAAGAGTCCAACCATATAAGTGATGACTAAGTGTAATCCTGTGTTTCAACAAGATGAAGAAAAACATGTTTTTGAAGCTGTTGAGTCTGGTGCTCCCAGCCAATAGATACTCTTTTATTGGCCTGTGAGTGACCCTTTCAACTTGGGCTTTCTTCCAGACTGTGGGTCCCCTGCAATGATTAGAGAGTAGAAAATCCCTGCTACTGGCCAACTGTGCTCCAAATTACCTGACTCAACTGTGCCTATAAATGTAATTGCTTGTTTCCATGGAATTACATCAGAATGACCTGCTCACCCCTCGCATAATTTATATATCTGTGATCTCTGCCTCTGGAGATAAAAATCTCTTTCTTCGCACATGTGTGAAAGCATTGCGAGGACAGAGTCAATTCTTCATCAAGCAGGGAAATGGAGGGAGCAGATAACCCAGATACAGCAAAACTGTGAAGAGTGCCAGGCACAGGTAACTTATGCCCTAAAATGCACAATAGGAATATGGAAATAGGGAAGAGTTTAGTGCTGCTGCTGACTACAGAGCACATATCAACATAAACTGGCAGGTCCACACCAGGCAGCATGGCACCTGTGGATATGGCATGTTGAGCCCAGCTCAAAATCTCCACACTGGTGGTACACAAATGGTGTGGACAAACACTGTAAAAAACCCCAAGCCCCAGTTCAGGTGAGAGCAGAAATGTCTCCTGCTAACCCCGAGGAAGTATCTTCCAAACTGAGTAAACTGAGCCTCCTCTTCTGCCTCAACTCAGCCTCTCCTTCCCAAACTCAGTTAGCATTCACTCCTTCTCATGCCTCTTTTTTCCCTCCTGGCTCTTCCACCATAGGCTGAAGGAATTCACTCCAGAAGGGAGAGCCACCCTCCAGGAGGACCTGGACAGTCTGGAGCAGTGGGCTGGCAGGAATCAGAATCACAGAATTATTGAGGTTGGAATAGACCGCTGAGATCATCAAGTCCAGCCTATGACCTAACTGCACCACATCAACCAGATCATGCCACTAAGTGCCACAAGGAGCCTTATGATGTTCAACGGGGACAAGTGTAAGGTCTTGCATCTGGGAATACATAACCCAGAAAAGAAGCTCAAGGATCCACCTGGCTGGAGAGCAGCCCTGTGGAGACAGACCTGGGGGTCTTGGTGGACAACAAGCTCAACATGAGTGAACAATGTGTGGTGCAGCAGCAAAGCAAGCCACCAGGGTGCTGGGCTGCCTTAACAAGGGCATCACCAGCAGAGATAAAGAGCCATTATCCCACTCTACTCAGCGCTGGTCAGACCACACATTGAGTACTGCGTTAAGTTTTGGTCCCTACTAGACAAAAAAGATGCAGACAGGCTGGAGAGGGTCCAGAGAAGGGCTACGAGAATGATCAGAGCACTGGAAGATCTGTCAGATGAAGAAAGGCTGAGAGAACTGGGTTTGTTCAGCCTGGAGAAGAGAAGGCTCAGGGGGAACCTTATTGCCGTATCTCAGTCCATAAAGGGTGGTGACCAAGAAGATGGAGACTCCCTTTTCACAAGGAGTCCCATGGAAAAGACAAGGGGTGATGGGGACAAGTTACTCCTGGGGAGATTCCGATTGCACTCCAGAGCAAAATTTTTCCCCTTGAGAACAATTAGATATTGGAATAATCTTCCCAAGGGAAGTGGTGGATTCCCCTACACTAGACAGTTTTAAGGCTTAGCTTGACAGGGTGCTGGGTCAGCTCACTTAAACTGTATTTCTTTATCTTGAAAGGTTGGACTAGATGATCCTTGAGGTCCCTTCCAACCTGGTATTCTGTGATTCTATGTTTCTATAAATTGGCACTTCTCTTTTCTACGCTAAATGAGTGCTGTTCTGTTCCAAAGCAGCCCAAGGCAGAGCAGGCTTTCCTGTGGTCCAAGCAAAGGAGAAAGTTAAGTACCAGCAGAGGAGGATGTTTTGGTAGCTCCGATGAGAGAAGAGTGACCTGGTGCAAACTGCAGTCTGGATCACACTGTGGGAGGGGAAAGAGAAGACTACAAAGCCTCAGATGGCTAGAGGACGATGTTGGGCAAAAGCCTGTGTGATCTACATAGAAAATTTTGGAATTAAGACAGTGGAAACCCATGGTTCAGTTTCAAGATGGGTCAGGTCAGCCGTGAAGAGAGATATAGACAGAGGGGAGGAGAGGTGAGAATTTAGAAGAAAAGCCAAAGAAGAGGAAAATCAATGAAATGGAACAGCCAGTGAAATAAGTAGAACACCTGGGAGGCTATTTTCTTAGTCACAAGCTAATGTAAGTAGACCTTTGTATTAGGACATAAATGTGACTTCCACAAGGCTGCCATAGATTGGACATTTTCATGGCACTCCCTCCATGCCCCACCAGACCCACTACCGATTCCTGTCAGCCGCGGGGCAGTCGCGCTCCTGACAATGGCTGAGGCTCAGGACTGTTATAACCAAAAAATAAAATATGCTCTCATTAAAAAATGTGGATGATAGCAATTAATTCCACATTTTTGTGAATAAATATCATGTGCTTTGTGCCAGAGCAATTTGGCTTGTTCACAGAAGCTAACAGTGACACATAAATCCATTTTCCCTGTTGCTCAACAGACCATCTCACTCTGCCGACCAGACTCTGCAGTGGAAAATGGTTTTTCTTTCCATCTTTCAGACGGCACCTTAAACGGTCCTGGCTACCCACCTTCATGTTGATCTGTGGGTTACAAAACTCCCTCAAAGCTACAGAAGTCAAGGCAGTCTCGTGACTGCTTGGGGTTTTCACCAGCCACCAACCATAATGATTTTACTTCCAAGAGCTGCCCTGCCGTTTCCCAGGAGCGAGGTCATTCAACTGGATCAATGCCCAGGATCTCTCTCCTCTCCTGTAGCCAAGCCCAGCAGGTCAGATGTGCTGTGGAGATCCCACCACCCAGCCGCACTGACCAGCCGTCCTGCTCTCCCTGGTGCTCAGCTGGGCAAGAGCTCTCCCTCAGCATCTGAGACCCTGAGTTAGTGAGGAACGAGGAAGGACCAACGTCTGAGCAGAGAACGGTCGAGCCATTCAGAAGAGCAGCTCATATACGCTTGTCTTTCCCCAGCTGTATTTACTCGGTTTTGCTCCACTGATCCCAGCATATTGAAGTGTAGAAGTCTAAAACCAAAGTAAAGCTGGATGGACTCTGGTTGTTTTGAAGCTTTGCAGATGTTTGCTGGCCCTATGTGGGAGAAGCATCGCTATTTTATTGAGCAAACTCTTTTTTGGTTTAATATGGAAAATCTCAGCGGTGCTTCACTCCATTTGTCTTTTTTTTTTTTCTTCTTTAGTCATATGATAATGTACACTTAGAACTGGTGAATCATCCCCCCAAAAGTCATAAAGAGAAAAATAGCTTGTATGTATGCCTCAGCGGTCAATGAATCACTGACGACAGGTATAATGGAAATAATTATATACTGCCGAGAAACTTTACCCAAAGCCCGGCTCAGAAGGCTAGTTTCAAAACTTCTGAGTTGTGCAGTGGGATCCAAGGTTGCGAGTGCCAGGTTAGGAAACAGCCAGGAGAATTTCAGATTTGTGTTACTGCAAGGAAATATCCTCTCCAAGTGCCTGTTATGTGTTGACAAATTGTTTATACTTAACCAAGCAATAATAATGAACAGTCTAAATAGACATTGATTTTTATGTTTTTAATTCACTTTCAGTGGAGAGAATATCCTGGCAATAGAAATACGGATGTCAGGCTTTGGATGCCAGCCACTGTTTTATAACTCTGCTATTTTAAGCAGTAATATGTATTATTTGGTAAAACAACATATATTTTTAGGGTCTAATCCTGGAAGTTCCTAAACCAATGAGCTCCGGTCTTCCAATCAAAGTTTCTAGGGTTACACATATGAATGTGAATTTGTAGCAGAGAGTATCCAGATAAAAGAACCAGTCTCACTGCAGTTCGCCTGCTGCCTCTTAGAAACACTCAAAGTACAAATGTGAGGCAAATGCTCCAGAACACAANCACCAATCTTGAGAGCAAAACCAGCAGCTGTTTTGTTCTCAGATCTGCGGAAGCCTGTTAGAGAGAAAAGATGCCCAAGTAGCATGACACAGTTAAGCACGCAAGTAACGCCGTCTCACAGCAACATACCTGTGTCCACTCCCATTACAGCACGATAAGAGTTATCTTTCCGTGCAGAATTCCTCACAAAGGAAAGCTAACAAAACAAATTACAAATGAATCAGATCCACCATGTGCAGCATGAGCTCTGCCATCTGCCAATGCCAAAGAGAAGACCCTAAACACCAAATACGCTGTTCCTCTAAAACATCCCAAGAGTGCAAGCAAATGGTGATCAGCATCATCCTGCTCCAGCCACAGTAGTACCGAGCTGCACACCAGCACTGGTATTTAAGTCAGTGAAGCTACAATCGCCCATATCTGGGGGGAGAAGGTGGTTACAGGAGCTTCTTCAGTGGAGAGAAAGAGGCACTCTCAATTCCTCTGATCCACCTCAGACATCTGTCTTAGGATAAGTGGAATCACCCTCTGGAGTTTCCCATTTCTTCTTGACATCTGCCAAGGGAGCACGGCTCTGGTCATGACCAGCTCAAACATCAATGTCTGGCTTCTGGATGCCTTGAGTTAGCGTAGAAATATCTCACCCTTCGCTGGGACAGTAGTTGAAAAGAGATGAGTGGCTGCTGTGGCATTTCTGGGAAATGTGAGATATTATACGACCTGTTAATTTATTCCAGAGTTTCCCTTTATGTTTTAACAATACTGCTCAGTATTCAATTCAAGTCATAACACTTAATGGCTTGTGGTGAGCTACACTTACCCTGCATTTCTGTGCCAGCTTAAAAAATAAACAAAACTGTGTCTACTGAATGGCACAATTAAAGGGATTTATCCTGCTCCTACCCCAAAACCCACACCACAACATACAAATACCATTTCAGTTCGATTCAGAGAAGAGAGGAATGCTCTTTACATCCCACTGCAGGAGATTCCAAGAGTTGAAAAGTTGATTTAGATGAGAACATAACTCTTTAGGGGACCTGAACACCAGGGACAGCTGCTCTCACTTCAGCCACAAGTGAGATTGGAGATGCCAAAGATGCTCCATATCTTGGGCAACAGGAACAAAACTCAAGCCTCTTCAGCCTAGAGACATTTTTCTTTCTCAGTGTTGCCAGCTCTCAAGCAAAACTGAGATTACAAAATTGTTTGAAAGTAAGATCTAAGGTTGACAAGCTCTATGGAAGTCTGAAGATGTCAGTGAGGATGAGTCACTGAAGCTGCCGACAACGTATGGAGCTCTCCCAGATATGTAATGTTAAAATCCTGACATACAAAGTATGTGCCATGCCAGGCTGCTCTAGGGAAGCTCCCCAGTAAGGCTTCCTCCTTGGCATCTGCACCACCTCAGAGAATCCCCCTCCCTTACAGGGGACCCCTTGTAGGGTCTATGCTCACTCAATGGCTTCCATCACAATTCAGAAAGGTAGAGGGTAATTTCTTGCCCCCAAACCAGTTCTCCAGACATACCCAGTCCATGCATCTGCTGCGTGGACCTTCTCCATGTCCCAGCTTCATGGTTTAAAAGCCATCAGCCAACTTAAATGTTTCCATTTCTTCAAAATCCTATTTTAATTTCATTTCAGTAAATTGGACTGTAACTGTTTAAAGCAGTTTTGTGGGTTGTGTGCTTTGAAGAGGAAACCATTACAAGAGACTTAAGAAAATTTCAGTTTATCCTCTATTGTTTCTCTGCCCTTATGCACCTTTCCCACCAGCCGCTGGAACGCTGTCTCCCATCCCACCTCCTTCCGTTCCTGCATTCCACATTCAACAGGCTCCTCTGCAGTCAAAAGCTTTCTCCTACCTCGTGGTGCCTTTATGAAAGACAAGTAATTTGCTTGTTACATTCAGAAGGAATTACACAGCCCTGTCTTTAAAAACATATGACATATTTACAGAGCCTATTTATCTTTTTTACCCTTTGCTTGGAAATCTGAACAATTATGATCTTCAGATGAAAGTGCATTTTTGAGTAGATCATGCACTGCGACAGGCCATTTTATCCTAAGTGTCTTATGTGGAACTTTGGAGTGGTTTCTCAAATCTATTGTAATAAAAGTGCAGAACCAAACCACGAGGCCCTCTCCAAAAATCCAAGTTTTTTCCCAATCTCAACCAAACACTGTTTCTGCTAAACAGAAAGTTGGCTGATTTGAGGGCAAGAGGGTAAGGAAGAGAGGGAATATCTTAAGATATTTTTTCTACATACTCTTCCCAATACTGAGCTACAGACTTCAATTTTCACTCAAATAGAGACATGTCCCATTGCACACGATCCTCGTTCCCTCCTGTCCCACAAAAAGCACTAGTTAACCACTGAGTCCTTTGTTTCCTGCTCTAAATGTCTTCAGCATCTATAGCTCCTGCAGTTACATCCTTGTAATCTATAGATTCATATCTAATAATATCAAAGATCTTCTGAAGCAGAATTCCCAAGCTGCGCAGCAAATATACATTAATTTGCAGATCAAAGCTGCCATTGTCATGTCATTAAAAATCGATACGTTTAATGTTGCACAACATAAGATTCAGCACAACCCTCACATCCAGCCCTATGAAAGTCATTTGGTGAATCCTTTCATTTCATAGAGAGGGCTCTGAAACTCCTCAGTGCCTCCTGCCATCCTACCAGTATTGCTGTCTAGTTAAGGGGACTGGGCGACACGCTGCAGTTCTGTCCCATGACCAGTACGTCCTGAGGGAAAAAAATAAAGAAATGGAAAAGAAAAAAACCTCAGCCTGTGGAAGAGTCCTTGTTCAAGTTTTGGAAAAGCAATCTTTTTTCTCTTCTTGAGGACAATGCGGTGCTCAGGGTGCGTGGTAAAGGTGCCACGTGAGCACAGAGGATGAGTGGGGGCATCTGGCAGCAGTGTCTGGTATGACAACAAAACCCCAGAAGCCGCTGGCACAGTAGCAAATGCCATTACCAGCCTCCCCTTACACCTTCACAAAGGCACAAACATGGTGAGTTTTGTTGGAAGACCCTCGGTGCAAGAGACCCTCTGCACAGGGAGGGCAAAATCCCAACGAGCCTTTGCTCATATTTCCTGAGGGCTGCTAAATTCAAGTGCTAATCCTGTCAAAGCTTTCTGCAGCCACTGCCAATGGCGCACACATAAATCTGCTCCATACCACCAACCACTGCAGATGTACCCTCAGGAGGAGCAGCCTTTTTTAGCATGGCTCTGCTTTCAGGTTACCCAGCTGGGTCACGTTACACACTCAGTCACAACATACTGGAATCCAGTATCACACCAGGACAGATAGGTGACAAATTCTCCTTCAGCCACCCAACAAGCACCTTCTCCCCACCTCGGCCCAAAGCACAGCAGCGCGGCGCTCCTGCCAGCCGGCCCACGGGCACAGCCACGCCTGCGTGACACAAGCTGGAGGGGAGGATGGCGCCTCAGAAATTGGGAAGGAGGGAGAGATTTAAAAAGATATCCTCTTGTTTATGCAGGTTTCCCACATGTGCTCTGTTCAGTTGTGAGGAATTCTCTGCATCCTTCATCAAAGTGAACGAAGGACCAAGTACCTGCCAAGGAGGGTGGCTACAGTGTGCAGCAGGAAGGAAAAAGGAGGGGAGCACCACAAGTGTCCCACCCCCACTTCTACAGCTGCTGATGGATTAGAAGCTTAAACAGACTTGTTTGGCAATACCTATTGCTCTCAAATGGAAGAAAGGGAGGGGGTGAGAGAGGTAGGGAGGGAGGACATCATTAAATTCCAATGACAAGGGCAGAACAAGCAAAGTGAAAAAGTTTCATCATGGGGAGAAAAAGGATTTACTCCGAAATCCTGGGCCAATGCATGAGGTCACTGGAATCCCTTAGCTTGCCACCGTCTGCTGTATAGCTCCGGGGCAGGCAAAGCTCTGTGCCTCAGTTTCCAAAGCTGTAAAGGTAGGAATAGGAGCATTTCCCCTGCCCCAGTAGGGCCTGTTGAGGCTTGGAGGTTTGCAGTGTGCTGTGAGATCAAAGGATCAGAACAGTATTACACATCCAGTATTACACATTCAGCACAGGTCCATCCACTCTCTGGAGGTGTGGCGGGTTTGCTTAGCTTGCAAAGGAAAGCAGGAAAACAGATATTTCATAAGCCCTTATATTGCAATTACTTGGGTTTGAACTGGTCCTCCGCGAGATGGATATGGAAGGTTGTGATCTCCCAAAACACACTTACCTCACAGACACCAAATGTTCAAGATTTGCCGTAATAGGATGCTAGAAGGGAAGATGCTGAGCTGGTTCTTCTCTTTGTGAAAACATTGTTTGTTCTTAAGTTTGTTGGTTGCTTTTCAACCACTTGCCCCTTGCAAACTTCTCTCTCTTTCCATGGTCCTTCAGTTCGTTGGGAAACACACAATATAAGGCTGGCATTCAGAACACTGCCACAGGTTGTGGTACACTAAGAGGTCTCCCATTTCTGGAGAAATAATGACTCTCTTGCATGTCACAGTAGGCCAAGGTCTTTCTTACTGCAGACACAAACACAGAAAAAAATAAACGTGTTGTAGGAAAGCACAGGGACGAGTTGGCAGTTACAAAGTGGCATCAGTGCTTTTGTAAACACATACAGACAAAAACATCTGGTACAGATCCCTTGTTCCAGTGACCATGAAAGGTCCCTTCAGTTAGACAGCTTGGCTGGGGACCTCTGGTAGCAGATGGACTCTGTTCTTCTCTCTCTCCTGCCTTCAGAAACTTTGCTGCCACCAGTACCCCACAGCGGGTGGGCTCTGTCCTCCCGGGGGCTCCTGGAGACCACAGTCTCTAAAGCTCCTGTCTCCCAGTCAAATGCAGGTTTTGCCGTTCACAACAGTTTCAGGATTTTCCCATTTTCTAACTCACAACAAGTTCTCATAGTGCACACACCTACCTCGCTAAAACCCATCTCCTGCTGCTTATTAATTCCTCCTTCCCACCGCACATGACATACAATGAAAACAAATGAGAGCACTGCCATTCCCACTGACACACACGTGTGTCCACAGATCTTGTGTCCATTTGAGGGACTACACCTCGGTTTTTTTAAAAGTATCTTCAAATGTTTGTCAGTAAAGTATTTGCCGAAGATGAAATGTTGATCCAGCGCTCAACAAAATCAATAAGAGTCTTTCATCTGACTTCAGGAAGCTTCACAGGCCTGGGCTTTAATGCCTCGCACAGCTCTGAACACCTACAGGTCACATAGGCTCCAGCCAGAGCACTCAGCGCTCGGCAGCTGGGAAGCAGCAATGCACAGACCATCGAAACCCATCACTGGTGATAAACACCTAGTGTTCAGAAAATGCTGAGGCTGGGCGAAGGGCCCGGTGATCAGTGTTGTATTGACACTGATTTGACAGGCCAGGTGCAATACCGGCTCCCTGTTGTCACAGCAGTGAACTGTTCCCAGCAGAGGACGGGACACAAAGGCCTGTTACTGGCAGAAGACCGTCAGGGCTATATGGCCCAGCAAGGAATGCTTGTGCAACTGCTAAGCCACTTCAGAATTTGACTACAATCCCATCTCTACACTTTACATATTAACAGACGCCTGAACTCTAAATATTACTTCTATTTCGGACCTTTTTTGCAGACGAAAATTCAACACCAAAGTATATGGACAGACCGACGGCTCTGCCCTCCTTCCCCATTCCAAAAGGGATGCTTTTGGGTAAGATTTTGCGCCTCAGCTACACCGACTTGATGTTTGTATGTATTTTCCTCAGCTATATTTTTATTTTCTGCAGCTAGTGTATTTCTCACCGGCAATCTCAAAGAATCTGTAGATATGTTGCTAGCGTAAATAAATTGTATTATTCATATATCTAACTGCTTCTTGGCGGGCTGTTGGCGAATCCGCTGTTGGGCCTATAGCAACATTTACAGGCTATTTGCACATCCAACTGCTCCCTTAGAAGGGACTTGGGCCTACGGCACGTGGTGTCAGAACTATAGTTGAAAACGTGCTATTTGCACATCCAACTGCTCTCTCAGGAGGGAACCAGGCCTGCAGTGTGTGGGCTGTTTGCAAATCTGGTGGCTGGGCCTATAGCAACACTTCTTAATTGGCATAAGCTATTAAGAGATAAGACCAGCCGCCCCTAGTCCCTCTAACCTCTGAGGACTGTCTAGAACACAAGGGGATTTGTCTCTTACTAAGTTTACCCCCCCACTTCACGCAACAGGCAGGCTCCAGACCTGGTCTCACCAGTGCAAGCAACTAGGACAAAATGGGAGCAAAAATCGGGACAGATACTTTTTTATAATTTATCTAGGCTCCTGATTCAGAGCTGAGATACATACTGAAAAAAACTGTAAAATGTGTAGAAAATGCAGTGAAATAAAACTACAAGATGCAGCTGTCAGGAGAAGTTGGGTTTGGTTCTTTAGAAAAGAGCATGTTATCAGAAAATATGATCTGATTTGATTCGATTTGTAAGCTGTGCCAGAGGAGGTTTAGGCTGGATATTAGGAAATACTTCTTTACTGAAAGGGTTGTCAAACATTGGAATAATCTGACCAGGGCAGTTGTGGAATCACCAACCCTCGAGGTATTTAAATGGTGTGTGGACCTGGTGCTTAGCGACATGGTTTAGTGGCGAGCTTGAAGTGTTGGGTTGAAGGTTGGACTAGATGATCTCAAAGGTCTCTTCCAACCAAAGATATTCTGTGATTCTGTGACCAAAAAAAAAGGCAAGCAAGACATTTCTTCTTCAAAAAAACTTGGAAAAGCAGTGAAATGAAAGCCCACATTAATGCCGGCATTGCCTGAGATCCTCATTCCAGAAACTATGACCATGAGCAGACAACAACAATCCTGGACAGTCAACAGCAAAGACAGTCAAGATTTTATAAAAATGTTTCTCAGATGACGCAGGCAGCAAATAAACCTTTTGGGACTGATGCCAAGTGCAAGAGGAAGGACGATGTAACCAGATCTGAAAGAACCAGGGAAGAAGTTTACACAGATACTGCTTGCAAGTTTGTTTCAGGACCGAGGAGCAGCACCTTCCACCTGGTGCACACACAAGAAGCCATAGGCAGCTCTACATCCCAGGACCTGAAACGGTCATCTCCTGACTGGAATGATGCTGGAAAGCTTTACCACCAAGGGGTCCAAAACAGAACAAGCTACAGAGTGTCTTAATTTGCTACTTCAGTCAAGTAGAACCAGGCATTGAAAAGCTCAGTGGCTATGAACTAAATCAAAAATTATTGAGACTTGAAATAAAGCAGCAGCTCATCACACAGATTAACAATTGCGTATATTGGCTGTGGGACACGGTAGCTGGTCCCTCACCTGAAGTCTTTCAAGCATAAGTATTCCAAGGACCCTGTGCCTGTCTGGTATATTAGAAATTCTTTTTCTTCTAACTCCATGAGATCCTTTTTGATAAAAGAAGCTTAAATTGAGACTGGATATTGTTCGCAGGGGTATGTTCCAGTTCAGCCACGTGTTAATGGTGTAACACAGAGAACACTGGCTGAAATGTCACAGGCTGGAATATGCAGGTGTTCAGGCAATAGAATCACAGGGGTCCCCATCGGCCTTGAAATCAGTGAACTGTGCAGAGAGCAATTAAACACTCTCACAACTGGAGATGACTTTGGTTTCCTTTGCTGAAAGCTTCAGTGGGCAGCTGGTCACCTCCTACTCTGGAGTTTTGCTCAGCAACCCTGAGCGTGAAGACAGAACAGAACCTGATGTGTATGTGTGTGTATATATA